>VZUI01006052.1:0-24759 GCA_013401135.1 Cettia cetti | reverse complement strand
AACGCTCCGCGCCTGCGCCGGGGCCGCCGCGCCGCCAGGGGCGCTGTGTGCGGGCGGCCTGAGGGCTGAGGGCGGGGGCGGGAAAGCTGAGGCGGCGCGGCTGCTGCGGTGTGTCGGGGCGGGTATTGGTCGCTGGCACTGCCCACTCTTAAAATAGATAATCAGGTTTCCTTTGAAAGCATTTTACTGCCCATGCAAAACAGTAACGAGTTCTGTAAGTTTAATAGTTCGAGGACTTCTTTTTTCTTCAAGCGTTAAAAGCAATTAGATGAAGACATTGCAGAATCACAGAATCAACAAGGTTGGGAAAGACCTCAGATCATTAAATCCAACCTACGACTAAACACTACTGTGTTAAACAGATAATGTCACTTAGTGCCATGTCCAGCCTTTTCTTAAACGCCTCCAGGAGCAGTGACTCCACCTCCCTTGGCAGCCCATTCCCTTGCCTAATCACCCTTTCTGTGAAGAATTTCCTCCTAACCTCTAACCTAAACCTCCCCTGGTGCAGCTAAAAGACTGTGTTAGTTTCACTTTTGTAGAGTACTAGTCACTGGTGTCACTGTATTATTCCCCAAATTTGACACAGATACCCAGACTGTGAGCTTTTTTATTAATATTCAGTAGGGAATACATTGAGCAAATTATAAATGCCTGAAATAATAGGTTCTCATAGAAATGTTGGCAAAGCTGATGGTGCAAATATGTGACTAGAAATGAATCATACAAAACCCATAGCCAAAGCTACATGTAAACCGCCTGATTTTGCTGTCATTTATGTGGCACTAAGGTTTCATAGAACATTTTGGCAACTTGTACAAATATGTCATAGAATTTATAAGAAAATTGCATTCTGCCCTTCCAAAAACAGCACACAGCTCAGCAGACTGGCAGGCATGAAAGAGGCTGAATTCCTAGAAATAGGGTGGAGATCAAGTTAAAGGAGCAAGCTTTGCCAAAACAAGCAACTTCAGCATAGTCCTCCCTTCCAAGAACGAACAGAAGCCAAAAGAGGCGGGCAAGGCTCAGTGTGTACCAGCATTTAAACACATTACCTTAAGCTCCTTACTTTTGGCGCATTTAGATGTGTTACCTCAATTAATGCTAATCATAATAATTCATAGAAATCTCAGGATGTGGCAGTTACGATGCCTGAACTGATAGATTTTTTTATCATACACCAGGTTTTCTACAATTGGCACAATTTCCTGTGACAGCATACTCCATTTTCAGGCAATCATAACTTCAGTCCATAATTCTTAAAGATGCCATATTTATTGCTTCAATACAGGCCCAAATCTTATTATTGGATATGCAAGTCCTGAGGTTGTGGTTCTGTTCTGGGACCTAGAAGATCGTAGTTCTCTTCGTGGGTAATCTGAGCAATTGTATATTACTATTCTCTTTTCAGATCCTTAATGATATGGCAGGGATAACAAAAAGTCACAGGAACAATGGGAGGCTAAGGAAATGAATAATATGTTCTAATGCTATAATTAATGGGCCACATATGTAGCTAGATTTTTTTTAAAACCCACCATTGTTCTTGTATTCTTTACCCAAGTGGGGGACTTTATACCCATTAAGTTCTTAAAAGCTGGAGTTTTTTTCCTTGTTCTACATAAATTTTACTAATATCCTGCCAGGTCATCTGGCTTAGTTTATACTTACATAAAGAGCTGGTTAGAAGAAAAAGAAACACCTGCTTCTCTCTTTCTTTAATCTCACGCCGCCATTCACCTCATGGATTTCTTTTACTTTTTTTTCTGAATGTTAATTTTTCTTACCAATAAAATTGAATGGAATTAGAAACACTGTTCACATATTACAACTTTTTTTTTTTTTTTACAGATTCTACATTTGATATACTATGCCATACAAGCTATTACTCAGCTTTCCTCAACATGCATAATGTTCTTGAGTAAGAATAACTGAAGGGCTGACACATGAAAGGTTAGTTGAATTAATTTAAGACAATATTCCTTTCCATTTAAGCAACTATTAACAGTATAGGTTCTGTTTCCTGGTTATGTCTGGCCTGATTAGAAAGAGAATTCAATACTTGGAAGGAAACTAAAGAAGAAAAAACCAGAACCATCATTTTCGTAGCCCATGTACTCCTGGTACAGAAGTGACGCATACAGTCAGCAGTGCTTACGCCTTACTGCTAACTATATAATCCATGTAAATATTTATCATACAGCTATTATCAGTGTAAACATACAGCTTAGCCATTTGTTGACCCATAATGAAAAAGTGACATTGAGATCTTTGCTTAATAGCACAAGGTTTAAACATGTTTTAGAAGCAATAGAGCAGATCTCAGAATACTCACTTTTTCTGAGGGTTATATGGAGGCTTTTCAACATGCAACAATTGCAAAGAAGCATCCTGCTATGAATGCATGGATGCAAATTAAATCCATATCTGAAGGTTATTTTTCTAATTAATGCTGGGAATCTGATAGCAGCACATTTGAAACACTGTTTATGTTAATCTTGAAGGAACTAGTTAGGACTAGCCTGCAAATGAAAGAAGAATGTCAGAGTGTAGTTATGGTAAAGGAACTGTGGCTTTCCTAGACCCTCAGTACGTGACAGTGTTTACAAAAAGCAGAAGAAGAGAAAAGCGGTAATGCAGAATTTGATACACCAAATATCATGAGTCTGTCAGAAAATTAACAAAATACAGATGATCAAAAGATCAGTTTAAACATGTTATTAGTTTATATACAGCTGTTGCGCCACTGCTACCATTCTGGTTCTGAAAACAACACAATGCCTTGGAAACTGTGGAGACAAGCCCTTCTGAGAGAGACAGATGGAAGTAAGATCTGATAGTGGATGTTTTGTATGAATTCAAGGCTTACTCTTCCAGAGTCTTTGATCTGACATTAACTATGCTTTTACTATGTAGTGCACCTCTACTAACTTCTTCTTCACTGGCAGGTTACTTTATCCAGTTCAGCTGCCAGCATCACTAACACAGTATACTGTATAATACTATATGGACAAATGGAGGGAAAAATAGAGATGCATTCTCTCCTGCTTACAGAGATAAAACAATATCCCCTGGAGGTTCTTGATTTGTTCATATAAACTGCCAGAAGACATAGATGATACAACTGGATGGAAACTAAAGGAGTGCCTTGGTCTTAATGTGGGCTGGAAGAAATGGACCAACATCAAAAAGGTTTCCCAACACTTACAGCCAAAGGCATTTGATCAGATGCCCAGTCCACCTCTTGCTTATCCAAATACTTCCATGCTGCAGTGACACACTTCAGTTAAGCCAAAGCATTTTGAAAAAGCTCATAAGCTTGAGCTGCTGTATGTAACCAGAAGAGAAGGGAGTAGACCAAAAGGCAGTGTTAAGGAAATGAAAGTGTGAACTATGTCAAGAAGATGGTACCAGGCAATCCTTCTATGAAACTGAAGGGCTTTTTAAAAAAAGTGTCAAAAGCAAAGAGAATAGGATGTGACATCACTGATGAAAACAAACTGGAATGTAAAAAGTTATTTGGTATGAAGTAACAAAAGAGTAACCTGCTGTCATCTAAAACTGATTTTAAAAGCTGTGTATGAAAACATTTATCTTCCTTTTGCTTGATCACAGGAATAACAGTCAAGAAGTTGTTGCTTGTATTAATACGGTAGGCAGAAAAATACAGTTGTTTGGGTTTTTTTTCAGTGACAGCATAATTTACATCTCATCATTCACAGTTTATAAAAATCATGAAGTTAAAGTATATTCTGCTGCTGGCAGGGATTTTTTCTTAATACTCTAGCTGTGAAAATTTTGTGATTATTTCCCATTTCTATCAAGCATTCACATAATGTTTTCTGTTACAGAAACATGGGGTTTGATCCAATTTTTTATGAAATTTGAACTACTTTTTAACAAGAATGTGTCAGTGTTCTGGTGATGTTTGTGTGCTCCATTGGCCTGCAGGATGCCAGGACAGTGGAAGCAATGTCCTTCCCAAGGGAGATGAAATGTCAATTTGCTGTACTCCCAGGTTCCCAGCTCTCAAAGTTGGGCTAATCCAGAGGCAATACCAGAGGGCTTTATCTGGCACTCCTTGTAAAGGAGGATTTATCTAAGATAGTTTAGTAATTTCACCAGAAATTACATTTAAGCCCCTTCTTGGAAGTCTTTTCTTGCTCTGTATTTTCTTCTGGATATATGAGTAGAATTCATGCTCTGCATGTTTTTGTCTTTTATGCTAACCTTAGTTTTACATCGTATATGCTCACTAGCCTCACTCTTGTTACCTGCAGAGAGGCTGAGAGGCAGAGGCAAGGGTGAGGAGGCATTTGGAAGAGTGACTGATACTGGCAGAAGACCACTTCAAAAATTTTACTTCACAATTTCATCTTTTTATTTTTGTTTTCATACATAAGAGGGAAGTTTTATTTCCCTTGGAATGTTGAATCCCAGAAGTTATGAGGAGACATAGTATGCCATAATATTCATAATATCCATAATATTGAAATGGGCATTATTATTTGTTTGGGGGTTTTGTTTGTTTGTTTTGTTGGATTCAACTTCCTAAAGCTGTCTTTAACCTATTTTTATTTAACAAAACTAAGCCTAATGAAGGCATCTGTCTCAGCTCAGAGTACATTGATCGGCCTTAATTAGGCCTTAATAGTCCCTGACCAGCCTCATCTGGGTCCCCACAGCCACACCCCCTCCTGGTGGGCCCAGAGCCCCTTTTAAGGCCAGCCCCAGGCCTTGTACCCTTCTCCAAGCAGACTTGGCCCAAGGGCTGGTCTCTGGCTGCCCCCCAGCCTTGCCCTGGGCCCTTGCCTGATGGTTCTGTCTCCAAGCTGCTCCATCCAGCTGCAGTGCCTGATTGTTGCCTTCCTGCCCTGGTCTTTGCCCTGCCTTGTGCTTTGGACTCTTGGCTGAAGCAGCTCAAGGTCCCTGGACCTTTCCTGCCCCTTGCTCAGGTACCTTGGGGCTGGGTCCCCTCCACGAAAGTTGTTCCAGAGTAAGGAAGTGGAGAGGACAATATTCAAGACAGTGAATCTGAAAGTGGCAGCTCAAAGTCAAGTGCTCTATTGAAGCATTATTTTCACCTTTTTCATTATTGGTTTTTACAATGTTCAGCAGAAATTACAAGGCTGCTGTAGATAGCAGTAAAGCAAATGAAGATCAAATTGGGTTTTTGAAGCTCTTAAGCACTTTTTTTGCATAGAAAGTAATGTATGAGTTATTTTTAAGTGCCTTAAAATATATCTGAATATCACCAAACTTGAGAGCTTATATTTTGTAGCTCGGTGTTACTCAGGTTTAGCTCAGAAGGAACTTCCCTCTAACCTGATAAAGTAGAATTTTCTGGCAAATAGAGTGTCTTGTATTTGGTAGCTAATGTAGATGGGAAAAGCAGACAAGCATTCAGGTGCACAATGCTTTATTCAGATCTGAAATAGAAGCAGTGGTTTTCAAAGCTCAATAAAAATTGAGGTGTATTTTTTTTTAAACTGCCTTTAGAGCACTGGCAACTACTGAAAGCAGCTGGTGAAAATGACTGGTGAGCCTGCTAGGGATGATGCTTTTTGCTGTGTATGTATAGGAAATAAGCCTCGGTCTTTACCTTGGTTTCATATAGCAGATTTCACCCCCATTTTTGTGGTAGTGCTCCTGTGGCCATAATGATTGTCTCAGGACAAAGACAAACGTGCTGTTTCTTGTCAGACTAAGAAAAACAGGTGGAAGCCTTCCTTTGGTCCTGGAGCAGCAGCAGGAGATGGCTCCGTGCTGTCCTCCCGTGACTGCTTGTCGTGACATGCATCTGAGAAATGCTCTCATGCGGTGCACTCACTGAGCAAACAGCTGCAACAGGTTGCTGCCTTTCTACTCCAGTTTATTTTTCACTCTGCTGAAGATGATTGCCTGTCAGCCCTCTGCTGATAGTGCTCTCTAATCTTGTTTAAACAAATTCAACGAGGTGCTTGGGATCGGGTTGAGGCTGTCTCCAGGGCCTGGGTGGGGCAGGTAGAGTCACATCGTGCTCTGCATGTGCTGAGAGCCAGCATAGCTCCCAGCTAGAACAAGTTAGAGCCCCGGGCTGCTCTGTCCCCCAAGCCATCTCCACTGCAGGAATCACCCACTTCAAAGGCCACCTCTGGAAACAGCAGAGGTCAGGGCAGAGTGCTTGCGATTGGCAAGGAATGAGCGTCAGCAAGGGCATAAAGACAGAGCTCAGCCATCTGCAGGGCTGTTTATGCAAACTTTCTAGGACTTTTCAGGTTTCTGGGGATCTTCCAGCTTTCTAGGTAGAAGGGCAAGTTTTTCAGCCATTAGTTAGATGAACCCGCCCACTTCCCAGAGTCAAAGAATTCCCATGGGGTTTGCCCTGGGAACCTCTTCCTCCTGGTCTGAAAACTTGGGAGAGTCTATTTGAAGCTTTTTCTTTCAGCAGCTCACTAATGTGTATTTCTGTTACCTGTCACATTTAGTTCAATTATTCATTCTGTGTTCAAATTTTGGTCCATGTCCAATGAGCCTGAGAAATATATTTTTTAATTACTTTCCTTGTTCTCTTTACTGGCTTTCTATCTGTATAATAATGGTCTCTGGCAGCTTTCTGGTTTTTGGCACTGCAGAGTACCTAGATCATTTACAACAAGGTGACTTGGCGTTCTGCGCAGCCGCCTGTGAGGATTTCAGCCAGGCCTTTGCTTGATTAATGAGCATTGGCCTATTCTTGAGATAAATTCATGCTGGATTTTGCCCAAGGGCTACAGAGTGGGCACTCCAGGGAGTTTAGTGGAAGAAATCTGTACTTGAAATGACTTTTCTTTGAGATCTGTTTACTTAATGATTGCTTGCATGAAGGTAATACCACTGATAAGGAGGAAAAGGCAATCAAAATTGTCAAGAGAAGTAAATTCACTAGATTTTTTTTTTCCCCCTCCTACTTGAGTATTACAGCCAGTTCTCTCTTGGAGGAAAGATTATATGGCACACCCTGTGCTGGGCCAAGTCCCTGAGGTAGGTGGGAGTTCACAGGGTGTTTGCTTGCATCTGCATGGTTCCTGTCAGCAGTGCCATTTGTACATCAGGGACTTGGCAGTGAGCACGAATGCCCCTTCTGCCCCTCCCAGAGCTACTTTTCTTCATGATGACTGGGATATCCCTGTGATATCAATCACCGATCACGTGTATGAGCATGTTTTAGTTGATTTCCTAAATATCAACATGTGACAATTTTACCTGCATGCTGCTCTCCCAGTAACTTTGGAATCAACTGACCAGTTTCAGTCTCCTCTGCCAGAAGCGTGGGTTGCTTGTGGCTTGCAGCCCCACCACCTCCTGCAGCTCCCATCTGTGGTCAGCCTGCCTGGTGAGGGGAGCTGCTCCGTGCTGCTGATGGGAATGGCTGAGGTGTGCTTGCCAGTGCCAGTGCTGATCCCCAGTTCTGGAGGCGTGGCAGGACACCAATTTGTTCTAAAGGGCCTGGCCAGCACTGCTCATTTGTAGCTGTGTCCCCTCCACAGCTGGGGCTGTGCAGCAGTGGGTATGTGAGGAAACTCATATGCTTTACTTGCCCCTACCCTGTGCTGGTTCTTTTCTAAACAGCAGGTCAAATAGGGCTGGGTGGGAGATTTCAAACCCTTGGGTTGAAAATGGGAAGCAGGGAACCTGAGGGATTAACAAGCAGTGTGTAGGGAATGTGCCAGGCAGCTGACAGTACTATGATTAAACCTGATATTCAGAACAGGCAATCAGGGTTAATTTTTCTGCTATTCATGACTTCTATATCTATAACTTGGACAACTGTTTCAATGCACCATTGGGGGATGGGTGTTGAAATACTTAGCAAAAAAATCTACTGAGGATATAAACTAGGCAATATTTGAGTGCTTCTGTTGCTGTATCAGAGAAGTGTTTCTCTGAAGGAATCATATGTGATTCTGCAAATCCCAGGTTCATTTGCAGAAGGAGAAGAAATAAATGGAAATATGCACAAAAAGTCAATGTACTGAAATGAAAAAGCAACAGAAGACAAAACACAATATGTGTGTTTTTAGAGTATCTGTCAATCTAGAGTAATAAATAAGTAAACAGAACCTTTTTAATTCGTTCAAATAAATCCCTTTCAGGGCTGAATTAACTAAAGCATATCCCTACAAAATAACCCTCATTATATAAATCAGTGTGCCGATGGATTACTGATTTTGCAGCCAAAAAACCTTACCACCGTAGGTGTGAAGTTTCCTGATCATCTAATAAATTGATAACTTTGAAGCCTAGTTGTGACAATTTAAATGTCATCACTATTAAACAAGTTGCCAAAATGCAAACAACCATCCTAAGTCATTAAAATGTAATTATAAAGGACAGCTGGGTCTACTATCAATCTGGGCTATGGGGACTCATAATGGGGAAAAATATGAAACTTTCACAGAAACAGAATGAGATTGCTGCATGTGCCAACCCCAGGCTGCTGGGGAAGCAGGGAAATGTGTGTGCAGTGCATGCTCAGTTACTGGTGCTCACAGAACGCTTGCATTGCCCAGATGGACATAGGAGTCAGAGGCAGCGTGATGGCCGTCAAATCTCTTCCCTCTTTGCCATATATGAGGAGTCCTTTTGCTTATTCCTGGGGTCTGCCTTGCTAATGAAAGGCAGATAGACTGGGTGGCAGCCACAGGCTAGCAGCAATGCCAGTGAGATGGGACTAAATTTGCTCTAGTGTGGAACGGCAGTACAGGTGTAATTGCTGTTTAGAGAACCAGGTGGACTCTAAGTGATAATGAAGGTTTGCTTTTTGGTTGAGAGGAATAAAGGAAAAAGTGACTATAAGGCTTTGCAGGCATAGACCTGATATGTCTATGAAAGCTGTGTTTAGTCATACTGATAATGAAGCTATTGAACTTTATTTTTTATGTTTATTATTTTCTTGATACTTTGATAAAGCCATGATGTGGGCAGTAAGCCCAGTCCCTGCTACATGTGCTACAACTCTAAATTCCCATTGGTGTCAGCTCCATCCCAGTAGGTTCTACTTTTAATTCAGCAGTGCAGTCAATGAGCTTTACTGCTGATATTCACTGTGGAAAGGGTGGAAAGAGCTAGAACTGTGATACTGCTTCATTAAAATAGTAAGCCCAAAAGGAGGCCCTGCAGTTTTTGGTGTTTTATTTATATGCATTATGGAGCTACAACAGCTGCTGGCTTCCATAATTAAGTCCCATTTTCCCTAAATGTGGTGGAAAGGGTAAAATAAGTGAGAAATGCTGATCACTGGTAAAATTCTAAAAGATATCTTTTATGTTATGTATCTTGATGCATGTAACAACTCAAATATTGGATAGCTTCTTTTTTGAAGCTTTTATAAATCTGAATAGATTAAAAATACATATGGATGCTCGTGTATTATTTGAAATAGTGGAATTATTTTTTCTGTATGTCAGCCTATAGCCCATTCTTCTCAAAACTGAGTTGCAAATAATTTCGAGGTGTATTCTGATTGGTGATCCTAAAATATTTAGATATCAAATTAATGATAGCTAATGATATTTTACACCTATGAAGTAAATTCTTGTGGTGCGTTGGGGCATTCATTGTACTGAAAAATTTTTCGTTTATTCTCACTGAGAAATGTCTGCTACTGCATATGGCTATTCACAAACCATTCATTTCCTTCCTTTTGTGTACTTGGAAATGATCTAATAACAGTGTTCTGCTGTAATTATCTACCTTTCACTTTTGTAAATTGTAATTTCTGTTTGTTTTGAAACGAGAATCAGTTGGTATGGAGCTCAGAAAAACATTTAAGATTATGAACTGTTTCTAATGAACAGATTGTTTTCTGATGCAAATAGAAAGCCAGGTTGAGAGAGGTTTCTCTTTTTTATGCAGAAATATGAAGGCTCTCGACAGGCTTTGTCTTTATTTTTTGGCAGAATTGGACTGCCCTACTCAAAAGCATAAACAAGCCTCAGCCTATCAACAACAGAAATGGGACACCAACCTGGCAAATACAGGGAAAGGAATAAATGGAAGAACAATAAAAGTCAGTAAAGTAGGAAATCTCATGTGGTGTGAATGATGTTCTGTATAGCATAAGCAAGTTTTTTCTTCTGTTTGTTTCACACAGCTACACTAAGGGTGAATAAATTTTTGTCACCAGTGTTGTTATGAAAAGCATGCAAATTTGAGAGACAACACTGGCTAATGGACAGAATGGTTATTTTGGAAGGAAAAATAAGCCTTCCTACAATTTTCATTCACTATCTCCTAATGTGCAATGACAATTTACTCCAGGCTTAGGAAATTAAACGTTAGTTTTCCATGTGTACTGAAGAGGCTTGGAAATTAACTTAGCAAAGGTGAAGATACATGGTATTTCTCAGTGCACAGTGAGACTCAGCAAGATGACATTGTAAAATATCCTTAGTAATAGGCAGTTAGAAAGTCTGCAGGGGATGAGGTCAAAGAAGGGTTAGCAGCTGACATCAAATCAGAAGCCAGATGTGCTGACCCTTAATCATAGGCTTTTGCAGGCTTTTTGTGTACTGCAATTCAGCATAACATTATTGAATTCACCTTTAGATTAAGCTGGTCTGCTTTGACATATACAAGCCCATGTGCAAGTTAATGGCTGTGTCATCCAATTCATTATGCAAGCTTTGATAACAGACCAGCGAGGTGACCTCTGCAAGGAGTGCCACTTTTCAAGGTCCTTAACCATTTGCATTTTGGGTGAACAGAATGTGGCACTCCCCATTTAGGTCATGTTGGATGATTAGTTTTGTGTATACAAATTAAAACTGGGAGTAGTAATCTGCCACATCTTTTTTTCTTCTTGCAAAATTACTTACAGCTATTTAATTCAGCACTCTTATGAAAGTTCCCTGCTTCTGTACCAGTGCAAAATTTTTGGCTTTGCAGAGGATGCATTAAGAGACAGTAGTTCCTGCAAAGGCATAGGTGTTAGTGGACTAGAACTAAACATGGTCAAAAATTTTTAAAGCAATAGAAAAATAATTTTAAAAAAATGGTCTGGGAATAACAAGGTGAAAAATGTGCATGCGGACCCTAACTGTTCCGTGTTGCTTTTATATGCTTCTGCAGTCTTAGCTTGTGAGATTATTCTGCAGGGTATTTTTACATTAGAACTGGAGTGAAAAAAGAGGGCTTCCCATGGTGCAGTTCCTGTTAGTTTAACAAATACTTTTGGGTTGCTAATATAAGCTTAAAATAACACAATATTGATGTAATGTTATCTTTATTCAGAGGCTGTGCTTCTGACTTGCTCACTTACACAGTGCTTACTCAACAAACCGCACAGTAATCGGTAGTATTAAGGTCAATGGCAACAGATCTGTCTCACACTGTGCACTAGAGACGACATTAACTGAATATTGCACCAGTAAACTCACTGCTGATTCCCCTGAAGCTACTTACCTTTCATGCAGCTGTGGCAAAGGATTTAGCCAGGAGCTGGCCAGTGGGCTCGTGCCCTTTGCAGTGCTCACTGTGCAGCTCACATCCTAAATAAGGCAGGTAGGCAAGAGAGAGGGCTTGTTTCTTACATTGAATATTATCTGACCTTACAGTGAGGTGTATTCAGTGGGAATCGTGTGTTCCTTCTGTGGATGACTCTGATTGTATCCTTAATGACCTGGAAATCCACATAAAATGTTATCATCACAGCTATTAGCATAATATCCTGGTTCTCAGATACTGAAACTGCAGAACTCAGTGGTCTGATGTCTCCTGTTCACAAGGCAAAGGGATGCATGCCAGACTTTTCCCATGTCTGTTTTTAGGCTGCTTTCTGAATTTCTAGCTCCTTTATTTTGTATTCTGTCCTTTATTCTTATTAACTGTTGCTGTGGGAAAGCACAGTTGAATTACTTCAGCACTTATACCTGAATTTGTAGTCCTTATTTCATGTGTATGAGGAGCTTCAAGGCAGTAAGATTGGGTGATTTTGTCTTCACAGGAATTTCACCCAGGAGTTTGGTCACTTCATTTCTGAGGAATGCAGCTGTTGAAGTTTGTCATCACAGATTAAAAGAAAATGGCTCTTTAAAGCTGCTCTCACAGAGTCAGCTTCTAGTTGCCTGAGAAGCCTCTACTTTTTGGTGAAGACTTTGCCCCTCTAAACAGATATATTTCCCTTGCAAGTCTCAAGTCTTCAAAGTATAAACTTATTTTATATAGGCTGTGCTTTCTCTTTGAGACTTGATTTGCAAAGGTCATGGATATAAAATACAGGATTTATAAACCATGGGAAAGGCATCCATGTTGTGCCACTACTCTGCTGGGACAAGAAGCACTGCATGAATCTGCAGCTGCATAGAAGGGGGAGACATTGCAATCTATCAGCTGTAATCCTCATGAAAAAGACCAAAAAAGTGCTGATTTATTATCTTTCTGAAGTGACTGATGCTAGGATCAGTGAGCAGGCTCAGCTGAGCAGGAAGGCTTGATGTATCTTTTCACACCTTGGTTTTAAAGTTCTCTCTGTCGCTAAAAGCAGAGCAGCGAGGGGCATTCCTGCCAAACCCAGAGCATGACTGTGCTGGTTGATGGTGCTGTGCTCTGCTGTAGCACATGCCTGCAGGATGTTAGTGCACGTGTGTTTAGGACACTAATATCATTTTGCAATCTGGACCCACGTTTTACACCAAATTTGCTACAGAACTCCATTGCACCAGAAACTTAATGTTAAGACATTTGAAGTTAGTTAAATATGAAACTGTTTCATAATGAGAATGAATTCTTCTGAGATACTATTTTTTATTACTTTTTCTACTGCATGGCCAGCTTTGGACTGGAGGTTAAGAACAAAATCTGGATGCTTCTGCTGGAATTCTCCATCTAGAAATAATTACTGAGGGCAATGCTGTAACTTATCTTTCCGTTCCAGACGTGACAACCCTTTCAGGTGATTAGGGGGAAGCAGACCTCTCCATTAAATTTTTTCAGGTTGTTCTGCAGACTCAGGAAGACATTTATACTCTCTTCAAGTATTTAAGTTGATCTTTGTCATTCTGTGGCCTGAAACATCTGTTTTAAACAACAAAAGCAGGGATTGTTAATCACTATCCTATAGGAAGGACTTAATTCAGTAACAAACTCTGTAGCTATAGAATTGTGCAATAACTGGAGCCTTGCTGATAGCACGGATAAATTGAGGTTTTCATTGCATTGAGATGTCAGTCTTCCATCTGTCATCACTGCTAAATAATTTTTAAAGGCTTAAGAAGCCCAAGAGGTATCCTGTCCCTGGATGAAATACCAAACTCATTTGTTCTTATCTCCTCGGTGCTATTTTTGGAAATAGCAGAAAAACCAGACAAATCATTCTAGTAACTATATTCATATTTATAGTTTAATCCTATGAAAGGGGGATAAGTAAGGCAATTGTAGCAATCTGTAGGAACCAGAATATGCTTAGTAGAATGTTCATATTTTCTTTTTGGTGAAAATATTAACATTGGAAAGCTGTGTGATCCTTAAAGATTTCTCTCTGGGAGGCAGAGGAACTGCAAATGGGCACAGAAGGGGTGTCTGGAAGCAGTCTGGATGCTGACAGTAACAACAAGGAAATGAGAGAGTGAAAAACATACCAAATAAAGCCAAATTTTTTTCTTTGTGGTATTTACACTAGTTTTGTACTTATAACATGAGACAATAAATACAGAAGTGTTCCAAACAGCTAGATAAATCTAACTGCTGCTGGGGAGATCCTAGGTGTGAAAATAAGTGAAACTACTCCAAATTTACTACTTGAAATTTGGCTCTTGGACAAAGCCCTCAAAGAAAAAAACAAAAATAAGATGCCTGCAGCTTCATATGTAAAAACCTCTATAGAATGAGGAAAACAGCTTTGTGTTCTGCAACTCAGCCCTTAAGTTTTGGGTCTTTAGCTCTGGATTTCTGCAAATACAGGATGGGAAGTCAAGAGTGTGGCCCTGCCAGTCTGCAGTGGGCTGAGGAGCACATTTCCTAATCACACTGGGGTTACATGAAAGGAAACCCTGAAAATCATACAAATATAAGCAATTGATTTTACCACTTTTTTTCCTCCCCTTTAATAGCCATCCTGATTTTCTCAGATTTTACAATTGGGCTTTACTGGCTCTTTTCAGTCTACCTAAATCCAAAATTGATAAATGTTTTCTTCCTGTCTATATCAGAAAAACAAATTGATATGTTACCCACTGTGAGACCCTCCTCTCCACAGCTGGGCTCGTGTCTTGAGTAAAAACAGCTGCTTGCTGTACTTTGAGTGTGAACACCAGCATGTCAATCTGTACAGGGAGCCCATGGAAACAGGGTGGTTGTCAACTCTGTTTTTCTGGGCTGTATGGCAAGGACAGAATTCTCTGAATCTGCTGGCTGCAAATAATTTCCAGTAATGCTTTGTAAAAAATAATCTAATGCATGTAATAACATAATAGGAGGGGAGGATGTATTTATGTAAATCAGCGAAAACATCCTAAAGAATTAATGCATTAGAGTAGTTAGGAAGGCCAGCAGTGAATAATAGGTGTGGAGGCCTCCTGTTTGTCAGCAGAGACTGGGAAATGGCTGAAGATGCTGTAGCTCTGTGCATGCCAAGTAGATAAAAAATTTTCAGCACTGGAAAATCACTTGATAGCAGTAACTCAAGTAATATGTTGTATTTAACTCAAATGTATGAATATCATTAATGCTTGTGTGCTGGTATGTAAGTACATAGCAAAATAAATTATTTCATTAATGAATATTAGCATTTTTATGGGTGATCTTTCTGGAAACAAACTGTCTTTGTTCTCTATAGAGTTGAAGTTAATTAGATATCTCCATTTCTTTAGAAGTCTGGCTTTTGATGTCCAACATTGACAAATAATGCTGTTTTAAGAAAATGAAATGATTAATGAATTTTTTTAAATTTCAGTTTGTAGGAGCAGTCTGAAAGAGGTAGAAATCCTGCTCTGTTTCTATTACCTGTGTCATGCTGTGTGCAGTATTGGAGCAACAAATAGTTTTTTCTAATATTAGCAGGCACATGAAGGAGACCAGATGTCATGTAGTTTCCATAATTTGGCTTAATTTTAGAGGGAAGTGGCTACAGTTGACAATGCTCACAGATAGTCAGCTTTGCTTTTTTTAATTATTTGTAGCTGTAGGGTCTGTAAAGATGCAGGTCTTGGGGTGGGTACAGATCCTGGCTGAGGAGCAGAAAAGCCTGAGGACTCCCACACAGCAAGAGCAGAGTCCTTGATCCCTGTTTTGTAACTTCAGAGGCTCTGTCAATTGGACATGACATGGTCCATCTCTTCTAAAGGAGTTATCAGAATTGAAAAAAATCAAACTCCTAGGTGAATTTGAAATGTTTGTCCTCAGTCAGTGGCTTTTGTCTCATTCTACTCAATGAGATTTTCCTTAATTCAACTAAAACAGGTTTTTTATGCAAACATATATGCATACATTAGTATTTCCTTTTCTTTCTACATTTACTCTTTTCTTTCTGCTGGAATATTTTCATTGTAAATAGGAACAGTTTACCTTGGCCCTGGAATTAACTTGGATCTCCTCAGTTTACTAATGAAACAGTTTTAACTGATATTATATTTTAAAAATTAAAAAATAGCTGAATAACTGTTTTGTGGCCAGATCAGCATTGTACTGGGATGGCAGACTGTTTCCTATGTCCTTATTTCTCATATTCAGAAAGGAGATATTTCTCTATTAAGATCACAAAAATCTCGATAGACAATTTTTAGAAGGAAGTTCCAGCATGTGTTAAATAGCAATTTTTCAAAGTACTCACTAGAAACAAATTATGTAACAGCCCTGTGACAGATTTATTTAGGGATAAACACACATACTGGTTGGGTAAACAGCTTTGAGTTGCTTATATTCAAGTTGTTTGCTTTGCTCTGAAAAGACAAAAACTGGACCTTTTTTATGGTAGTCGTAAAGTAATTTCTAATTCAAACCACATCAGATGGAGGAAAGAAGATGAAAACCAAACTCCATTATTTTATCGCAGTCTTTTTTTGAGCCTGGCACGTATTAGAAATTTAATAAACCAAACTCTGAATATTTCAGTAATTTAATCTATGTAAAATTCTACACTAATTAAAAACAAACCCCATGACCAAATCATTGCGTACAGGGCAAAATGCTGACTTTCTGGGACCAGAGTCTTGCTCAATTCTAAGCTATCTGACATATTAAAAGCAGACAAAAAAATGTTTTAAGAAGGCAGAAAAGCTTAAGATTTCTTCATGTGGTATTTTCTTCCTCATTGATTTTTGAAGTTGCTACTACCAGTACTAAATCCTCCATTAAAAAGAGCAGATCGCCATTGATTTCAGCCCCACTGATGCATATGTTTATGGAAATATAATCCACATGGCTGAGCTTCCAAACTTTAAACCCCATTGCTTAATACACAATCAGCTATTCTGTCTCTTAAACCAGGTTAATATTTCTAATCTGAGAAATCAGTGTTTTCTAACCAGCCCTTTGGAGTAACCAAGACATTCAAATGTCACGGGGCAGGTGGGCAGTTCTGAGTGACTGCTGCCCTTTGATGTTCCCCCACATCTGAAGGGTTTGCACAGGACTGGTGGGAAGCATCCCCAGCCCATGCAGGACCTCCTCCTTCTGCTGGTTTGCACCATCAACTGAGTCTATAAAATATTTGCAGGAGCCAAGATCAAGCATTTTAAAGAATATTCTTGCTCATGACTTGCTAATTAAATGTGAACTTATTTAAGCAATAATAGTAATGATATTCCAGGTAAGTAGCAGTTATTAACTTCCATTAGGCTGAAAACAATTTCTTCAGTGATGTCCCTAAAAATGACTGTTCTAATTTGGCATGTATTGTTTGAGAAGTAATTACTGTGGTAACATTTTAAATGCATAGAGTGCCTTTTATTTTAAATAGAAAACCTGCAGTAAGTAGAGGTAGAAGTTGAGAGAAATTAATGGATTTTGACTAGACTATTCAGAACAGGCTAGAAAAGGAAAATTTTGAATAGTGTTAAAAAATGAAACGTGGTTTGGCTTTCTCTTCCATGCAGACAGAACTCAAAACAATTGATAGGATTTTGTCTAAGATTTGCTAAATTTGCTTTTTGTCTGACATCAGTCAAGAAACTGTTGGGTCCTGAAAGTATGAAGAAAAATTGAATAATATGAAAATGGGGTTTGAATTATTTTAGTGCCTTCCTTTGCATGTCAAAATGCATGAACTTGCAGGCATACTTACTCATCAGTGGGCATATATGAAAGTAAATATTTTTAGTGTTTTATACACACCCCCTTGCCATCTACCCTGCAAATCCTCCCTAAATGCAGATAAAACCTTCTGGCAACTGAGGACAACTAAAACATAAAGCACAGGAATTGACATGCATAAGCATGCTTCTGCCATATTTTTATATTTAGAATTTAAAGGGGGCTCACTGCAAACCTGTGCCTGATGACCTGCACTTGAATCAGCTGCAGGTGCAGCTAGAAATCAAGGGAAAACAGGCTTTGGGTGGCAACTTGTCCCTGAGTACTTTACCATACACCTTCATCCCTGATGTAAGGCCTCCTCATGAGGGTAGCAGTTAAAAGCGTTCAGCAGAAATCTGCAAAAGGGCCGCAATGACAGAGGAAGACTGGCAACAATTACTTCCAGTTCAGGTGATTTGAAGATGAGTCCAGTTTAGACCATCCCAGAAAAGTCCTTTGCTATGGAAGATGTCCTAATTACCTTTTCTGGGAGATTTATTCCAATATGCAAAGGCATATTGTGTGAAAGGTGTAATGAAAACCAGTGTATAAATAGTGCAATTACTACCCAGTGCTGCTTGCATCACACACGAGCATATGGATATTCTCTGGGTCTTGTCCCAGAAACTGTTGAGATATTATGGTTTAGGAGAGGTGTGGGATTCTAAGCAAGTCATTGAATCATTTTCTGTTCAACAGCCTTTGTAAAAAAAAAAAAAAAAATCATTGAAGTTCTTACTGCAGTAACTGAATAGGATATTTGGCAGGTGCCTAAATGTTCCTGTTTAAATAATGTAGAATTTACACCACTGTCTAGAACCCTGAATGTTTCTTAAATAGAATAGCCCAGGCTATGGATTCAAACACAGAAAATGTGACAGTTATCAAAGAACTCTTACAGGACCAA
Organism: Cettia cetti; assembly: GCA_013401135.1. Lineage (NCBI taxonomy): Eukaryota > Metazoa > Chordata > Aves > Passeriformes > Sylviidae > Cettia > Cettia cetti. Next base: position 6,602 of record VZUI01006052.1, on the reverse strand, counting down.
GTGAAATTAATCTGAAAAGCATAAGCATGTGTGCTGCATCATACCAAGGTCCATCTAGTGCTCCTTGATGACAAAAAACATGTACAGGAGTAATATCCATGAACAGTAGCCCTTCCCTGAGCACACTCCCAGCTTCTATATCTTCTGCAGTCCTGGAGCTGGCTGTCATGTCCTTCTACTGCATGGACAGACTTTCCCAAGTACTTGTCCACTGATTTTTCAAGTCATAGGCATCCTGTGGCAATGATTTCACAGGTTCATTGACATTAAAGAAGTAACTTTGTTTTGAACCTTCTAGTTTTAGTCCATGTTCTTTATCTTTTGTATTTGAACAATCAATCCTTTTCACCTTCTCCATGCCAGTAATGGTATTTCTAGGTATTTGTCATATCTCTTCTCAGACACTATTTATCCAGTCTGAAAAATCTGTCTGCTAGCTCAGTTTGCACAATCTTTAATAATTTACTGTTATCTTTTTCCAGTTCTTTATTATTGTTTTCAAGTCCAGAAAGTAGAATTTTTCCACAGTAGGCAAGAGCAAGATGCATGATAGGTTGTGCATGAAAAAAAATTCTCTAATTTTTCTCTCCTTTACATGATAACTTCTAATCTTCTATTTGTTTTTTGACTGCAAAAGTTGAGCTGATATTTTTAAAGAGGTAGCTCTTACAATTCCAAGACTGTCTTCAAAAGTAGCCATAACTAACTTGGAGCATGTCAATAAATATGTAAAGTCAGAATTGCTTTTTCCTGCATGCATTTAAGCTATATTATTGCCCAGCATCACATAGTTCAAGGAGGCTTTTCTGCAACTCTTTGAACCTTCAGTAATTTTTTGAAGGAGCAGAGACCAAGGAAGTATGTTCCATTTACAATCAGCAGGCCATGATTAAACTTGATCATATCACACAAGGGAAAGCTCAAGGAATTCTGAATCCCAGCTGGAGCCTGTGAAATGAGTCCATGTCGTCTCAGGTTGATAAAAATCAATAAATTTTGCCCACTTTCCCTGGATATAAGTCAGGTCTTTAGATAAGCTCCACTGCTAAACTCTTTGAAGAAAACCAGAGTAAATCTCCTTTTTCCTCTAGAAACCATTGCTTACTCTTTTGCTCTGTTCTCCCGTTTTTCAGTCTCCCATTCCTGACAAACACAACTGAGGGATCAGTCACGTTCAAACACCTGCAGCACATCCTGCTGAGAGGTAAGCAGCCCTGAGGCCAGGCTGAGTGCCAGGCCAGCAGCAAGGGCAGCTGGTGCCAGCAGTGTCCTGGTGGCCAGGGCAGGGCTCTGAGCAGGCCATGAGCTTTGGGCATGCTTCCACCACAGAGCCCAGCTAGCCCAGCTCCATGGCATGGGCTGGAGCAGGGGCTCAGCACAGCCTGACTCCCTTCACTCCTCTCCAACAATGCAAGGAAAAGGTAGCTGATTCTTGCCTCAGGAGGATCTCCCCCATGGGATCCTATAGGGATTAACATGTTTCCACCTTTTCCTCTGTAACTGCTGTGGGCAGCAGCAGGCACATTATCTTCTGCTTTATCTATCACTCAGGGTTAAACACTGACACCTCAAAGATGAAATAAAGCTGTCTGAGGAAGACTGAGACTGCTGCTGTCACCAAATAACCATGGGTAAAACCTTCTATTTGGCTTTAATTTTATACCTCTGTGGACTTTGCCACAGTGATAAAAAACCCAAACCAAACTCCCTATGGATCTATGAAACTCCCTTGCTCAGTCAAAAACTGCTCGAGATGACTGCTTTAAGCTATGCACAGACAAAACTTATTATAAATTAGATAAAAGATTCTGTAACTTGCCCTTTGAAATTTGTGCTCCAGGCAATTTTGTCTGTGGTGAAGGAGACAGAATTAAAGATAAAAAACAAAAAACTGTGAAGCATCACTACAGTTTTTGAACTTATTACAGCATGGAAATATAACGATAATAGATACAGAGTTGAAGGTTGATCAGTGTAGTCTGGGAATTATCCAAAAGTCTTACTGAGCTTCCTGTTAGTTTAGTGATACTTTAGTTGGGATATCCATACTCCCCAATGGAAAGCCTAGGAATGTTTTATCTTCTTTAAACATCAACACATGAAGCTATATAGGGAGGTATTAATGTACAAAATAATATAATCTGTATGAATTAATTTTGATCACTAGAACATAAATATTTTATAGCATTAATGTGTTCTAAATGCTGTTATGAATAACAGTGTTTTATACATAATAGAAAAAATCCTAATAATAGAAGTATAGAAAAGATGCCTTGAACTTTAACAGTGGGATACAGCTGTGAACACAATTTAATATAATACACTTGAAGATTCTAATTAATCATTCCATATATGTTCTTGGTTTGCTTCAAAGAGATGACAGTAAAACTCAGTGATACAAAATGTATAATCATGATATTACTACCATTTTTTTACAGAGAAATTAAACATCTTGTTTACTCAAGTAATGGTTTAACTAGTTTAGAGACAACCACACTATTTTGAAGGAGGATTATGCAAATTTCATCCTTACAGTTGATTGTAGAAAAGTAAATGCTACAAATGAGCTTAAAATAAAGTATGCAATCAACTCAAGCCTGGGACAAGGCCCAGAGCATACCTGTGTTGGTGTGATGGACACAGAGCTGTAGCACACTTCTCTGTAGTGCCCAGTGTCAGGATGAAAGGCAATGGCCACAAACTGAAATATAGGAAATTCTATATATATGTAAGAGAAATTTTATATCAAAAAACACCAGGCTTCTCTGATCACTTTACTTGGCTACAGTAGGAATGGGCTGCAATTGGGGACATCATTGCCCCTTGGCACCTGGCTCCCCCCTCCCCGGCAGAGCAGCTCATTCTTCCTGCCCCTGGATAACTTCATTCCAACTCAGTAGGAAATGAAAGAAAATAATGTCCAGAAAGTTTTGATTTCCTGACTTGCTTTTTGGGGGGGGGGGTTTTCATGCCTAGAAATAGTTTTAACTGAAGAGTTGGGTGTGGAAAATGAGATCATTTTAGCATTTTAGGAGCAACTGGGAGTTGGGATTAGAGGGAACAACTTGTAGGTCAGTTGTGTCTCCAAGGTGAATGGAGGAAGGTGGTGAACAAGGGTCATTCTGCTTTTCTGAGAGACTTACAGTGTTGTAACTTAACCTTTGGGGAATTTTTTATTTTGGATTGCATCCTTGTGAGAGAGATTTTTTTTTTTAGTGGACCCTAGAATCTAGAAGATTGTAATAACAAGTCAATCACCCTTTTAACAGAACAGTCATACACATAGGAAAGTGAGCAAAGTACATAGATATGTGTCTGAGGAGAGAAAGGTGGGGAATAAAGAGCCATAAAAGCAGTTGATGGCAGAGGCAAAAAACAAACAAAAACAAACAAAAAAAAAAAACCAAAAAACAAGAGCCTATGGCAATCATCTGAAAAGATAAATGAGTAGTGGTTTTTTTCTTACTGTTTTAAGAGTGTATGTTGAGTCTTAACTTCTACTTTTACTCTTATTTGCAGCTAGCTGCGAAATGCATATATGAACAGGTAAAGGTGGCTTCAAGAGAAACCAATGTTTGAAATTTAAAGCAGCACTTCCTCTTCAGTTACTTTTGGATCCTTACAGTTGCTCTCCTGCAATGCCTTTTCACCAACAGAACATTACCAAAGCACAAGTTTTATCTTCCAGTCCTTACTGATCTGCTCTGCTAGGTTGAGGAGAGGCACTGTGAGAACTAATTGTCTCAAGCACTTTATGCCTCATGAGATTACCCTGTGCTAAATTAATCTTTCAACCACTTACTAGGGCAGATAAAAGTTAGGAACTTTGATCTTTATCTGTTGTATTATACTCCTTTCCCTTCTCTATATCAAATAATCATGTCTCCAAGAGAATGGATATGGATATATATGTATAAATATATATGTATATCTATTCTGAGATGTGTGATCAGAATAAGGGGATGGTCGAAGGGTACTGCAGAAATGAAATTTAGAATTTGGACATGGGTGCTAGACAAGCAACCTCAAATTTGTTCTTCTTTGTTTACTGAAGCTGAATTTCTTGTATAGAGAGACAGTGGTGTAGTGTGGTAGCTATAGATATTTATACAGGGAATTAAATGTCTTGGTTTGAACCCCTTTGCAATTAGTTACCAAGTCTGAATTCTCAGCTGCAAGTGGTCAAGGCAGGGGGAGTGTTTAAATAGACACTCCTTCTCTTTGGTCTGCTGGTGTGCACACTTATGTACCTCACAGAGAAGCACAGTACTTCAGAGTTTTGGAACTCAAAGAGCAAGGAAACAATTCCAAGATGTGGTCTGGCATGGTGCAAACTAACTTTAAAAAACAGTTTTCAGAATATGCTGGAACTATGTTACTGCCTGTTATTTCTGCTGGGCAAAGGACAGGAATCTATATATAAAGTTTGAAAATACTTCTGGGACATTTACTGAATCCTCTTGATAACCAGATAAGAACAACCAGATTTTTATCTGCAAAATCAGCTGTTATTGAAGAGAATGTTCCCAGGATGAATGGAGCACATATAAATATACTGTCTGCCCACAAGCTGTGGCTAGGACATGGTATGAATTGAAGGAAACTGTTAAGGGAAGTTGATTGGACATTAGGATTGGACATTAGTTCTTCCCTGACAGGGTGATCAGTCACAGGAACATGCTCTCCAGGGAAGTGATCAGGACACCAAGTCTGTCAGAGTTCAAGGAGAGTTTGGACAATGCCCTTCACCATATGGTTTAGTTTTGGGTAGTCGTGTTAGGGGCAGGGGCTTGGCCTTGATCATCCATTTGAGTATCTTCCAACTCAAGAAATCCTCTGATTATAGGACTGTCTCCTGCTTTTACTCTCAAATCCATGTTCCCTGGTAAAACACAATACAAGTCCGATGGTGGTTTTTCTCCATCAAGAGATCATTCCACTTACATGTGCACATCAGTGAAACAGTGTGCCAAGAGAAAGAATGGGGCACAGCAAATAAAAATTAATACCAATAATCTTATCTCCTATGTGCAAATTGTTTAATTTAAAAAGTAGTACATATATTCTGTGCACAAACATGCATTCCCATGCTTGTGAAGGGACAGGGAAAGGAGGTTTAGGAGCTATCCTCCTGCCACAGGACTTTTTAGCCATGGATGTATGGGCATGGTGCCCTCTTCTCACAAAACGTACCTTGTAATTAATGACAGCCACGATAGCTGATCTTAATATACCTTGGGGCTCCAGTTCTATCCCACAGCTCCATGGTGTGGGCTGGGGAAGCAATTTCCTGTCCTACTTGTTGGAGGATAGAAGTACACTTGGTTTGTAGTAATCTTTATTTGCAGGTATGTGTAACAGATTTATTTTCAATACAAATACCTGTCATGAGGAAACGGTATGGAGGAAAGAACAAGGTGATGATATGTATTATTGTTACAGAGGGATTTTATTTTTTCACTCCTTACCAGCTAGACTCTACTCTTGCAGTAGAAATTGTCATCTTATGTTTGGAAATAAAACACCCTTAAACAATTCAGTGCTTTATGGTGTTTTCTGGATAATATGCAAGGGTGGTTTGTGCTGCTGCCTTTGTCTTTTCTGGGTTCTCCATGTGCTTCAATGGTTTCAGGGGAATTTTTCACCTTTTGACCAAGTACCTGCTCCTCTCAAATAACTGTACGGCCATGATCTGTGCAGCAGCAAACGTTGCAGTGCAGACCCATTAGAAAAGCCTCCAACTTATTTATCCCGTGTTTGGACCTGCACAAATCCAAACGAGAGCGTAATTTTGTATTTAATTTTAACCCGAAGAGTAGATGAGAGCACTGCTGTGGCGCTTTCACCTCTGACCAGCTGCAGTCAGTCTGCTCGGGTAGGGCAGCGCCAGCTCAGGGCGGTTAGAGCCCCGCTGCCCTCCCGGGGTGACCAGGGTCACCCATCGTAACTGGCACCAGGGAACACCGACAGCATCCCCAAAGCCCCTCCGCGCCCCCCGAGGGCACAGCCCGCGGGCCGGCCGGGCGCTGTCCCGCAGAGGGCAGCATTGAGCAGCGGATGCGGCCGCGGCGCTCCCGCACTTGTTCCCGGGGCCCAGGGCAGAGTTGCGGGCGCGGCACGTCCAGCCCCGGCACGGCCGCTCCCGCCGCACGCTCGGTTTAATTCAGCACAGAGCGGCGCGGGGAGACGAGGGACCCGCTGCACAGCCGGTGGCGGGAGCGCTGCCGCGGCCCGGCCTCTCCCGCCATGGAGGCAGCGCCGTGCCGAGCCGCCCCTCCCGCCAGGCCCTGTTGGGGACCGGCAGCGCCAGGGCCGCGGCCCAGCCCGAGGAGCGCAACGAGCCCCGGGCGGCGTGGGCGCGGCCCCACGGCCGCAGCCACAGCGCTCCCCGCTCCGCTCCGCTCCGCTCCCCTCCCCGCGAGGCCGGCGGCAAGGGCTGCGGGTAGGCGGGAGCAGCTCCCCGCCCGGCCGGGCCCAGGAGCCGCCACACTGCAGAGACCGCCGGCGGCGGGTATAAATAACACGGCGCTGAATGGCGTCTACGCCTCTTTACTACGCGCCGCGCCCCAGCCCGGCCGGGCGCCGCCGCCGCCGTGACGGAC
>VZUI01006050.1:0-24346 GCA_013401135.1 Cettia cetti | reverse complement strand
AAAAAAAAAAAAAAAAAAAAAAAAAAGAAAAAAAAAAGACAGAGGTACATGAAAGAAAGAGAACCATTTACTTTTACTAGGGTCTTTTTTTTAATCTTTTCATTTGCTGATTTACTTTTGCATTCATGGAATCTGTAACATGGCTTCCAAAAAGTTTTGGAAGAAAAAGAGCAAAAAAGTTCCCACTTGTTAGCAAATTTAAGGCAATAAAATGAAGGGTTCAAAGTAAGCAAATCTGAGAGCTATCACAATGAAAAAAAAATGTTCAGGCTTAATGACAGCAGCATTATGAAAATCAGTAATATGCTTTCAATTAAATATGTGAATACATGCATAAATGAGATCTGAGAAGAGTGTGTACATCAGCTGCAGAACAGCCAGTGGAAAGAAAAGAAAGAGAGACATTTAAAATGGGAACCCAAATAAATACTGTTGATACTGAAGTAGTTAAGAGCTGAGAGAACTGGGGGGATAGCACTATGGAAAAGAAAAGGTGACTCAGTTAATTACAGAAATGCTTATTATGGTAAAAAGCACTTGGTGTAGCATCATGTAGCATTGAGGTTAGAAAAGAAAGTCACTTTGTAGTGGACTATACTGGGGATATTTTAAAATGTTTATGGGAAGAAACTGATAGAAAATATGATATAAAAAAACAGAGTCTGTGTGTCTTGGAGGATTTGGGGGGGGGTTTGGCTGGTTGATTGGTTTGGGATTTTTTGTTTGTTTCTCTTTTTTTTTTGTTGTTGTTGTCTTTTTTTTTTTTTTTTTTTTTTGGCTAAAAGAACTATCATGATTTTTTCTCTCACTGTCCAAAGCTGTAATAGTTTTGCTATGTACATAATATTTAGCTACTGGTAAATATGAGGTTTTAAATTTAGCATTGTTTTCCATCAGATGTCATCTGCATGCAATATACATTCCCCATCCCCTTTCCCTATGCTGGTTTTTTGGACAAATGTTCAGCTGATTCAAATAAATAACAGTAAATTTTATTTTTTGCTCCTGCTATGGGTTTTTCATATCAATATGTCAGTGAACTGAAAGGACAGAGGTAAAAGCTCTATGACAAGGGTGAAGTAATATTTTTCTCAGGGCAAAAACCACAATACAACCCTGCCTCACAATGCTTAGTGGATGGTTCAATTTACCTTTCAGTGGGTGGTTTCATTCTGTTTTCCATGTTAATAATTCTATGACATAGCCCGCTTAAAATTGTTAATTTTCAACAGTGTTTCTAATGGGAAAATATTCATTAATAACAAGAAAGGGATTGTGAAGTCTGAATCATTTCCAGCATACATATAAACATTTTTGAGTTTTAATCCAAAATTTTTAATAAAAACAGAACAGGGAGACCTCCTAGATCAAACAGTATTCATTAACACTCTGAAGAATCATTTTTTTTAACTGAGTGCAGAATTCACTTTTCTTTTTGTTTAATTGGGTTCTTAAGTTGGTATTACATTGCAGTTTAAAATCCAACAAGAAAAAGACTTGCATATCTTGTGTTAGACTGGAAAGGTCTTTGTGTAAAGGACTGCATCATTTAAACTACTTCCACATTTAGAGGGAGATGAAAAGCACAGACTCTGTGGATATAGCTTTCCTTCTGCTAAGTTTGTATACCTTAAACAATACTGTTATGATTCAGGAGTTGGATTTCCTTCTTGGGGTGATTTCATCCCTTCACAAAGTTGGTCTCAGTCTCCCACAATAATTTGGAGTTAACACATTTTCCTTGAATATGAATGAGACAAATTTAATGCCTCCTTTTTCAGAAATGGATCCAAATCCACATCCCATGTCTTTTGGGAGAGCACCCAGAGCACCTGCTCCCATACGGTGTTGCAGCACTGACCTAGAGAGGCAATGCAATGCAGAATTCTCCATCTTGCCAGAGGCAATGAGGTACACATTAACTCTGTCAATGAGTTACATGGTAACACATACTAAGTTTTGCTAGTAAAACATAATTCATTATCAGAGTCTGGTGTACAAAGGCCCATATCAAGTTGATCTTCACTGAGGAGGTGAAGAGCTGAGCACAGATGGGTGGTTTGGCTTTTTTCATTGCAAAGCTACGTTCGATTATGATTTTTCAATTTTCTTTTAAAAATACTTAATTGTTTTCCCCTAAGAAATTGTATCCATTTACATGAAGACAGCAGTACAATGTTGGAACATTTCTCAGGTATCATGACCCTAATCTTTCTCTCAAATACTATAATCCACAAGTTCCTGGTCTTTTATCTGGACTAGTTTTGTATATCCTCATAGCTTCCTTTCTGTTCTTAATATCCATGCAGCATTTCTTTTCAGCTTCTATCTACTTTCAGTTTCCATTAGACCTCTGAGATTCTTTCTTGCTCCTCTATATCCTACAGATTGTCCTTAGGCCACCTCATCTGCTCCCATTTACAGATGATATCACTAAATACCACCCCTGAACTGACACCTTCTAGATCTTCACATCGCACTTCACCTTTCGCTGTCAGTCTGCTTTCTGTCACTGCTGTGCTGCTGCCAACTCAAATTCAGACTGGCAAACTCATGTTTATGCTCCAAAGCCCTGCACATCTCTGGTGAAATGTGATTTGAGTGGCAGATTAGCTCTCCTTCATCCCTTTTGATGATAAACATACAGCCAGTACTGCAAGAGCAATGATAATTTTCTCTTTCCTATGGAAGAACCTGCAAAATACATAGTCAAAGTTCAGTTTTGCTACATGGGAAGTTTAAAGTTGAACAGTAAAGATGGAAAGACTCTTTGTTGTGAAAAGCACTGCTGATTTTAGGGTCCCTTAGTGGAAATCCAGGTGTTGTACTATTGAAGAATTATTTCATGCAGGCACAGCTTTTTTGAGACCATTTGTGCTTCTAGACAGCTCATAGTTTTATTTCTTGGTCATTATGTTCATTTAGTCCTTGCAAGGGAATGATGGCAGGGCCTGCCATTATCACCAGGTAGGTAATATCAGTTCTAATATCAAAGGCTAAAGGATATTGCAAGCAGCAGTGAGGAAGATTGCTGCATGCTGCATTCTTATTACAGATACTGTATCATTGTAATGTATACATGAGGGCTTCCTGTGCCCTTCAATTGATCAAATTATGACATACAGGACTGTTGAAATAATTATGAGTTGAGAATACAGGTATAAAGATCCTCCAGAATTGACTATATTTCTCTAATGCATAATTAAAATGTTCATGTCAGCAAATACCATTGATTGCACTTGATAGCGTGTTATGCTACTGTTCCATTGAACTGGCAGAGATACTAGCAAAAAATGGTTAGTTTTTTTAATAGAAAGGGACTGGAAATGTATTTCATGTTCTCACTTTGTCTCCTTACTTATAATTTGACTTCGTACATATATTCTTTAAGGGTAAATATTGACACCCAAGACACTTCTGAAGAATGTATAAGTATAAATAAAACAATTGTTTAAAACTTCTTTGGCTTTCTAAATGTGATCGGTCAATAGAAAAGTGAATCAGCTCACTGTATCTTGCATGGTGAATAATGTTCCTTGCAATAATGCTTACATCTGGAAAGTCACCGGCCATCTGTGACTACATGATAAATCATAAAAGATTTATTTTTTCTCTGTAGCCTCAGAAGATGTAATGGTTCGGACACAGTTTTGCTTTATTCAAAACAGTGTAGTATAAAACTGACTTTCTTAAAACCATTCTTAATTCATGTCATCCTTTATCATAAACAGATTTAAGTTATTAAAGGACTTAAAGAAAGTCTTCTAATATAGTCTTCTAATATCCCTTCTAGTTTCCTCCCCTTCTTTGTCTTCCTCAACATTGCTGCTCTGATTCTCTGAATCTGAAATTTTGTATGATTTTCTGCCTTGTTCTAGTGCTGCTCCCAGTAGGGTCAGTCATGGCCTAGTATTCATACACTCACTATCTAGAAATCTATTAAAGATCTATTAAGACTTTCTTCCACATTGGTAAAGATATTAGTATGCTCTGTATTTAGATTTTCTTCTAAACACTACTGGGGAAGTGTAATTAAAGTTTAAGTGTAATTCCATATTTCTTTCCTTGAAATGGGCTTATTACCTATGAAAGATGATGTGGCTTAAAACTTGAAATAACTGAAGATTAACTTTTATCAATTTGGAAAGAAAATTTGCAGAGTTTCATTCAGTTTGGTTTGGTGTGGTATTTTTTGGGGGAGTGGGTTGGATTTTTTTGGTTGCAGGGTTTTTTTGTGTTTTAAATTCTTGTTTTTCCTAAACATGAGGTAATCTAGCAAGAGTCATTGTCTTTCCAGTGCTTCATCCTGTTTTTCAGTGCAGTCTCAGGTGAAAATGTCTGTCTTCAGGTTTTGTTCAAGTGAGGGAAGGCAATAGAAGAAAAAATGAGCAGGAAAATGTGTTTCCAGTGATGACAGCAAAATCATCTTGTTATTCCCTATTCCCTTTGTTATTGAGATAAATATGTGCTAATTCCAATTGTGTGCCTTCTTCCCCTGTTCTTTAGCTCTGGAAAAGTTCTTACCCACAAAGCAGAGTATTACTCTCCCCATGGGGTGCTGGTTTACCAGACAATCAGCTGATTCAGTCTTGTATGCCAAGCTGGAAATGACATGACAATTTCAATACTATTTCACTCAAAGTTCAATGCTATTCAGCTCAACCCTTTTCAAAACACATTCGACTTTCTTCAAAAAGAATAAAGAAAATACTTTTCTTAGTTAGCTCTTCTTAGCTCCTAAGGGGGATCCTTTGTCATTAAGCCATGACACTCTGACCTCTGATGTTTTCTGTTTGATTTAGGAACTATGTGTGATTTTCTGTGTATGGCATGAATACTGACTGTCCAAATAATAGAGTTTGAAAGTACTCTGTTGGCTTAAAAACTCCCATGCTTCCAAAAGCTGTACAATATTTTTCAAGGGGATGTTTTTAGACCATCTTTATGCCACAGTCTAGGCACAGTCCAGCTTCTAAAGGTACTTAGGCAAAATTTCTAAGACATTAAAAATATAGCCTTATTGTAATTTTCAGCATCAGTTAGATTCAGAATAAGTTTCTGTTACCTTAATGGTTCAGATCTACTTTCTTTGTGCATGAGGTTTGTATTTGCCAGTTCCTCAAGATTCTAAAAGGAAATTGAAATCATTAGTGGAAGGACATGGAACTCTACTCAATGATGCATTCATGATGCTTTTGACTAGGCAGTGCTTTTCAAACATTGCCTGCAAAAAACAATTACAGATAGTACAATTTTAAATGTTTTCTAATGCCATGGAACAAAAATTTCTACAGGAACATTACATACTAATTTGCATAAAATGAAAAAGAAAATGTTTTAAACACAAACATTTAACAAACTAACTCAAAATGTATCTTACATAAATGCAACATGAAGTCATGCAAAACAATAAAGTAATGGTACAGCATAAAGTTGGTATGTTTTTGAATTCAGTGTCTTTAGGGGTTTTTTTAGTATATTGGAGCATGTCTTCAGAGTTAGTGTAAGAATGTAAGTATAACTTTAGACACTTTTTTCTTTACCATTTAACAACAAAGTGAAGTTTATATTTGCTCTGGACAGAGACCATTCAGATTAAATGCAAGTCTATATGTGAAGAGTCTTACAACATTTTGGGAAAATGAATTAATATACTTCATTTAGTTCTATCTAGACATTAACATTTGAATAGAAGATCTTAAAGAAAACCTATTTCACAAGAACTGTATCTGTCATCAGCAAATTTGATATCATTAAGATTCAAGAAAAGTTTATTCTTGGATGAAAGTTACTGATTACACAGTTGTTCATTTTTTGTAAGTGTGCATTGTAATCAAGCATGAAAGATAGCTCTATTATTAGCACAAAATAAAAAGGTAACTGGTTGAGTTATGAGAAATGGGTCACAGATGTTTTACATTCAGGTTGTGTTAGAAGTGTACCATTAGTATTACAGAGAGATCATACTTCTCTTCTAATTTGCTATATGAAAAATGTATCAAGATCCATCAGAAATCCTGACAGCAACAGCCAACAGCAGTGCCAAGGATATGACACTACCATGGGTGTGAGATTAGTTAAGGTCAGTAAATAGTGGAGATGTTCCCAAAAGTATCCTCTGCAAAGAACAAACGTATTTTAGCAAGAGAAACTACAGCCAGGAAGAAAGGACCCATTACACTGTGTCTAAAAGATATGGAAATACAGGGGAAACTTTCAGAGAGTTTTCCAGACCATTCTTGACTTAGTTGATAGAAATTCAAAGTGTGACATATCCCAGAACTACATTTTATCTGAGTTTATAAATTTATACAAAGCAACATACATCTGATAGCTTACAACTGGACATTCCATATACCTCCGAGTAAGTTCACAGTCTGGGATGAGAACAGGGTTAATAACTGCATTGTTTTACCCTTCTCCCATCTGCAAATGAATGCAAGATCAATGGTACCATTACTGGTCTTTTTTCTGCATCAAAGTATTTCTGACAATGTGCACAATGAGCGAAAGAGGATGATTTGACCTCTTTATTGTAGTGGGATGTGGCAATTAATTTTTTATTGAAATTTCAATTAGCTTTTCTCTTCCCATAATGTTTTACCCAAATCCTCTTTTTAAGTTCTTACTGAGGTTACCAGAAAAGATCATCTAGGCATGACTGTGTTAAAAAGTAGAGGTAAAGAAAACAAATTATTTCTATTGTGTTCAAAATTGAGGTCACTTTAGGTTAACTGAATCAGATTCCTTGAAGAAATGAAGACTTTCCACATCATGAAGAATCATTCAGAGAATTCTAATTGAAAAAAGAAAGACACCAGCCTCTGATAAAAAGAATAAGATACCAAGATTAGTACAACTGAGCAAGAAAACCTGAAACAGATTTTACAGACTGTTGCCTTTATGACCCTTTATAAAAGAAGAATTGCCAAATGAAAAACAGCTGAGAAAACCCTTCAGATTACTTTACATTTAGCTGCCTAACCTCCTGGACCAACCAAAGAACAAAGGAATTAGGTCTTATGTTTAGAATCCTTATGCATTGGAAGTACTTCAATGCTAGCAGAAGTGTTACAGAAAAAAAGCTACAGCAAAATAAAAAAAAATGTTTCTCATAGAGAAAATTTTGAATTTCTTTTCTTAGTAACTGGTTTTTTTTAAGTTTAGGATATTTTTCCTTGAAAAACTGTTATTTTTGTTATGCATGAATTCCTGAAAAACATAGTAGTTAACTGAAATGTTATATTATTAATGAAAATTTAAACCACTCTTTTTCCAATCTTTAACCTGCATCAGGCAGAACTCATTTTGTGATGAGTAATTAAGCTATTTTGAGAAAATGTATGTATGTTTAGTATAGGGAATCTGAATTTATTATCTCTTTTATAAGTGATAAACCAACATTCACGCTTAAAAACAGCTTTACTCAATACCAACTGTGTTCAAAAATAGAACACTATTGTGGGGTCCTCTGTTCACTGTGAAAATGTATGTAATTTCTTAAACTTGGTCTCTGGGGTGTGAATGCATTTAAGGAGAAGGAGTTCATAAATTATATAGTAGTACCTTCCATAATGATGGAACTCATTCTTACTGTTCTGGCTAAGACACCAGTAAACCCATTTTCACAATGATAAAGTCAATATACCTCAGAGGGCATTTAAGTCTGTCCAAGAAAGGAAGAATAGATAAATGTGTGCCTGTGCATGTGCCTTTGTTGCAGGAAAGTGTTTACCAACTGTTTCAGTGGCATTGAGCTCTTCTCATGAAGTGCAGGGGAAAATAAAAGAGAAGGCCTATTCCATACAGAAATGAGGCTTTGAAAAGACAAAACAGGAAGAAATTAGTTGTAGCTTAAGGTCTCATGGCTGTCCTCTGATTTGCAATAACCGCAGAGATTGTCTAGAATTCACAGTCAATGAAAATGAATGCAAGTCCTCCAAGTAGGGAACATCCTACCACCCTTGCAAGTGAACTCTGTGTACGTCCTGGGTTTCCAGCTGGGGATTACAGTGCTGCATGATGGATAAAATTGCTCTGTGGCATTTGGAACACAAATCTGTACCTCCAGAGAAGATGTATTTTCCTCAGTTCTTCTGTGGCCTATAGGGATATTGCAGAGAAGAAATATATCAACCATCTCCACTCTTAACCAAAGCCAGTTGCCATAGTAATAGCACCTCATTTTTGTGTTAATGGGGGTCAGACCCTGGTGTAGTTCCCAGCTATCTTTTTTTCAGTGTCTCATGGAGTGACTCTCTTAAACCTTGCAGATGCACACCAGGTAATATGAGTCCATTTTTAAATTTTTTTAATCATTTAAAAGAAAATAGCTCAGAGCACATCAGTGTTACTGCTGCGCATCCCTACATGAACAGCTCAAATAAATAAATAATTTCTCTAAAAAAACATTGCACACATGCATTTTCTCATCTATCTTTACATATCTGAAAGAATTAAAATCTGTGATTATCCAATGACAATAGGCTGATACAAACATAAGGACATCTTTCTTCTGTTCTATTTTGTTCTCCCATAAACAAAAGATTTGGCCATCCAAAAGAATCATTATTCAGGGAACTCTTCCAGGGAAAAAGAGTGTAATGTTACTGATGGATCCTGCTTTTTCTACATGCAGTAGTGAATGGCACCACGTCAGGTAAGTATCTCTTTGGGTATGCAGTTGGCATCAACCATGCTTTTTATCCCAGTCAGCTATCAGGTTTGACTATTTCCTATGCTATCATTTGTCATCTGTCCATGACTAAAATAGTTGGCTGCTCTGCTGTCATATCAAAGTTTTAGAGGTAAACCTTCACTACATTCATGACCTGATTCTTTAATTAGTCAGTAAGTTATAATGGCTTGCTCAGCCCACATAGGTGACTTGCTAAAAGTCTCCAATCTTTTTTAGAATGAGCCTGCAGATTAAAATTAATTCTTACTTTTTGCAAAAAAATTGTTGTTTTTCTCACTCTCTTTTTCAAAACCTTACATTTTTTCAGATCCTTCGATATACTGATTTCTGTAGGAACAATGGGGCTTCTTTAATGAATCTGTAATTCATTAATATCCTCATGCATTTGTGTTCTGTTGTCCTTGTGATTTGATGGCTATATACATATAGAAAAATATGAATATTGTACCTTATCATACTACATAAAGTCCTTCTGATAGTGATGTTTTTAGCAACAGCCCATGTTTACAGGGTACACCTGTGACAATGGCAGTAGAGAAAAAAGGCTTTAAAACACCACCCACTGAGCTATATGAGAAACTCAGAATACAGTTAGTGAGGGCAACAATGATCAATGCTACTTGTAGTATTCTGGTTTTCAAATACCATCATGGAAAGTGGATTCCAGAAATCCTAAGTAGATAGCACATCTGATTTCCTTGCTGTTATTCTGAAACTCTTGGAGAGTAGCAGTTCATGAATCTAATTCATAATGATAAAGTACATACTCTGCCTATCCTGTTTTATGGAATTTCACGTCAAGATCACGATTCCCTTTGGTGTATTTACAAAAGAATAAAAGGGAATTGGTGTAACTATGAGTAAATTCAATTTTACAGAAGTGTCCTAAAATGCTTAAGAAGAGTCAGTAAGCATCTGTTTCTGGATCCTTGTTAAAATTAAACTTTTGGGACCTTTATCTGCCAAATTGGTTCCAAATTAATTCCTTGGGCCTTAAAAAAGTGATCCATTGATCTCTGGATTGTTAGCACCAGGTGAGTATCCTCCCTGCTGACCAGCTGTCCTGATAACTACTGATAACCTCAGCTGACTTTCAGCTGTCAGGAGTCAGGTAATTCTTAGCATTGTTAGAGCAACCATAAAACATTTGAGAAGTTACACAGCATTTTTCAGTTGCCCACTGGTTAATTTGTCTTTTTCTTATTGAATTTTTTTTTGTGTTTTAACTTAATTAGGTTCATGTGCCAATATAAATAGAGGTTTAAAAAGAGATACTTTCCTTTACCCTTCTGCCTTTTTAGTGGGATAAGAGCTAGGTATGTGAAAGGACAGGGGTTTTTGTACCTAGTAGGATGTAATTATAATTCTTAAAATCTTTTATTTGTTTGTGGGTTTTTTGTTGTTTGGGATCTTTTTTCTATTTCAAGTTCAGGGTTTTGAGTTACGAATTCATTAATAAATTTCTTAATAGTAAGATTTTCTTTTACTTTACTTTAAAGAAAATGAAAAATAGATCAGAAACTAAAAAGTGTTCTAAAGCTAACAGGAGTGCCTTTATGGCTTGGTGAAGAAACCAGAGTAAAATGCTCATGAGAATTTTGACTGCACCCTCAAAATGGTTAAGAAAGATAAGAAATAGAAATGAAAGGCCTCTATTGCTTGTTTAATATATGTTTGTGTACTTGTAGCCTTGTTGCTATGGGGCTTGTTCTTTCTTTGCTTTTGCACCATCTTATGTTGATTTAGTGAGTTCTTGTGTATTTTTTTTTTTCAATTTTCATTGTCTAAAACCTCATTGTTTTTGGAATGCTTTCATAGGGCCTGCTGGCCATTTGGGTTTGTTGCTATGGGCATCTGAAGAAGTGAAATAAGTATTTACTTGGTGAACATTGGTTTTAGGGATTATTTTTCTAGTCTGCATTAAAATGCACACAAATTTTGAGTTTAGTGTTTCCCTTGAAGAATGGGAATGTATTTTAGTGGGGAAGCTTGTAGTGCAATTTGGTTAAGTAATGACTGAGGTTTTTAAGAGTGCTTCTGTTGGCTATGGATTTAATTGCTATGTTGAATGTGTTCCTCTTGCTGGCTATAAGTTATTCTTGAATATAGACTTTGTTCCTACCCTTCATGCTTTTTTGCCCTGATAATTTGCCTTCTAGCTGTTTGTTGACTTTGGATTAGTTCATTTTTTTTCTGGAGGTGTAATGTTAGATAATGTAGATGTGGCTTCGATTTTTTTTTTTTTTTTTTTTATGACCATGCTACCAGATTAGTTTCTCCTGACAAGCAAAAGTAATTAATTTCAGATTGGGCATGAACATATTTCTTTTCAGGTTTTTTTGTGGGGTTTTTAAAATTGGTTTTCTAGATTTTTTGTGCACATGAAACTGTGAGGAGAGATTATGTAGAATAAGCATGCTGTTTCAGTTAAAATGTTTTAAAAACAGAAATTGTTGCTGTTGGCATTGTTTTAAGGTACAATTAATTAGTATTCTGGAGAATTATAATCTCCAGATATGTTCTATATCTTGATTAGGAGAAGTTTCTTTTTTTTCTGAGTGATATGACATAGCCAAATGAACCTGGAAGCGTTTGTGCTTCATTTGAGAAGTGGATAAAACATTTTTTACTTTTATTCTGAGCAATCAGAGAGTCAAATACCTATAACACCCAGAGTTGCTTTGAGCTATGCATATTTTAACTTGTTTCAAATTAGTATCAATTTTTTTTTCATATGTGCATATCCTCTAATTCCAAGATGATAAAGACACTGCTGTACTTGGAAAAGAATCTACTTTTAGCTGGTGGTAATTTCTGGATTTCAATAAATTATGATGATGCAAGTATAATAGCAGATGTTGAATATACTTACTTGCACTGGAAATTTTTAGAAGCAATGTTGCTTGGACTATCAGTATTACCTATAGTAATAGTATAGGTATTATGCATTAAGGCTATACAGGCTATTTTGTTTGCTTGGGGTTTTTTTGTGCTAACAAGTTGAAAGATTTTTTTTCTAAGAGAAATAACAATTTAAGGTAGTAATAATTCAAAATATTTCATGTGCACCGATCAGTTTTGCTTTTACTTTAGTCATGTTTCCATGAAGAAAAGTGCTTCAATGCTGTATTCATATGGATGAAAACTTAATGCAGTGTACACTGCAGGCAGAGGAATGCAACTGCAGAGAGTTTTGTATCGACTTCCTCTCTCATCTCTGACACTCCATATTGCTCTTTTAGATTAATGTTGATGATTTTAAGGCAACCAACAGAGATCTGTGAAGCAGATATGGTGGGGAAAACAAAAGAAAAAGCACTGAATATTGTTTTCAGAATATGAGTGAACTCTGAATGGCCAGGAATATGGGAATGCTATGTGAGATGCTTATGTTATAGTATATTAGAGCCAAAAACTTCCATAAAGAAAGCAGTAATATTATTCCCCAATCTACTTCTTTTAAATTATCCAAAAATTTAAATGAATGTCTGAAATTTTGTAGTGAAAAGCAGGAATGGAAGCAACCATTTTTCCCCTCTTTCTTTTGTCCCTGGTTTTTAGTTTTTTTAACCTCTAAGCAAGAATAGGTTCAAAGCATTACAACTGACAAAAATCTGCTAGAACTGACTTTTGCCTGTTTGTAGAAGGGCATTTAACACTTAGTGTCATGTAAAGGCTGTTGAACAAGAGTGTGTCCTTTATATGTCTGAGAGGAATGGCATAGGACTTTCAGCTGTCAACATTTGTCAGAATTTCAACATTTAAAATTCTGGATTTCCCGGCTGTTGTATAGTTTCATTAAAATCAGGAATTGTGCTGGAAATTACATTACTTAAAGTCCAAATTTCATTCTTCCACAGTAGTTCTATGAGCAAAAAAATTTTTTGTGACAGTGATATCTCTTTAAATAACAGAAATCTGTTTCAATATGAATGTGGTATCCAAGCTGCAACAAAAAATGGAGTTGCTTTTATGAAATGTAGAATTTCATTAATGAACTTGTATACATGTCTGTATATGGTCAGTTGGTCTGCAAAGGCTTTTGGAACAGAGCATAACCAGGGATGTGAAAAGGATAACAGATATAGCTAGGCATAAAGGCACTGAGTGTAAGAGGACTATGAAAATGTAACACCCATTAGCTTGAATCACTCATCAGGTTTGCAGGTCTGTGCTTGAAAATAGTCATTGCATCACCTACTCTTCAGGAAATTGGGCGAGTCAAAATATGGCTTCAATTCTCATGGCATGCATGAAAGAAGACAGTGAGAATTTACATGAGAGCAGGCTAAACCTGGTTTAGTAAACAACTTACAGTGCTTCTTGGTCAGAATCCAGTAGAATGATTCTAAGTTTGTAAAATTTATTTCAGAAGAGAAGGGATAGAAAGCAAATTTCTCCCAAAAGTGTGCCTTACACCATATCATACACACGCCCCAAATCAATATTGTCTTGTATATCTCTGTGATAGTTCTATGGCAGAAGTTTGTAAAACTGGGAGAGGGGAGACACACATGACACAACACATCACACTGCAAAACACAAAGCCCAACTTGCTAGTAGTAACTAGCTGAAAATTCTAGTATGAGTAATCAGGGTATTTAAAGAACACTAGTAATTCAAAATTTGTGTCTGATAATTAAAGTGGATGGCAAACTTCTGCTGACCAGGAAGGAGATAGTGACTTTTGACCTGTTGCCAAGGACTCTTTCGGATTGATAATAACTTCTATTTGAAATGGTAGAGAATGATAAAATGTTGGCCATTTCTGATTTTGTAAAGTAATTTTTCAGTCTGTGAAAGCAAAATGCTTATTTAGCCAAGAAACTGTATGTATTACTTGCCTACTGAATTCCTTGTATTGGTATTTCTGTCAAGTGCAAGCCACTGTGCATGTTAATGTAATTTGTTTATAACATTCATGGTTCACTCTGTGATCATTCACAAGGAAAGTGTTCTATAAACATTAAAGATGACCTATCACTAGGGCAGTTTATCTTACGCTGCCTGCAGACTTCCCTGCAGTGTAGGAAATGGGATTGGATCTCATTTAGCCCTTGTTTATCCACTTCTCACAACTTGCAGCACAATAAGAAGCACTGTAAGGTGATGTTTTCACAACTGTTTTATGCTACTGCTTACTACATTTCCCCTTATATACAGACATAGCTGTCCATAAAGGTAAGGTTTTGTACGTTGTTCTGCATTCTTGTTAAAAAGAAGATGAAGACAACACATCTAGATGATGTAGAGACTGTTATCATTCACATAAGAAAGCTGAATATATCTTGGTATTGGACTTCTTCAATACCAGGCTCAGAGGTACCTGATGCTTTAAATTTGTGGTTTGATTGTTATTTTGCTTATTAAGGCTCAGTCACCAGAAAGGCAAGTTTTTATTTTAAGTATATTGCCTCCAGGGGACAGAAGATATTGATTTCTGTGCTAGTTTTAACACCAGCCAGAAATTAAACTCCAAATAAGATCTCACAATTCTAGAATGGCAGCCAGTTTTTCCTCCCCTTCCTGATAAGGTGCATGGTGTAGAACAACTTGGCCATGCCCACAGAGTGCTCAGCTTCACACCTTCTCCCAACCCAGACAAATTCCAAATCTTGATTAATTCTGGTTTGTGGTTTTGTTTTTGTTTTTTTTTTGTTTGGTTGGTGGTTGTTTGGTTTTTTTATGTGGTTTTGGTGGTGGTTTTTTTTTTTTTTTTTTGTTTTTGTTTTTGTGGGGTTTTTTGTTTTTGTTGGTTTTTGGGTTTTTTTTGTTTTTTTTTTTTTTGCCTAATGGCTTGTTGTAAGAATGAAGAGAAGAAAAAGAGATGGGGTAGAACATAATCTTGAAATACTTCAAAAAGACTAAAACCCTTTCAGAAGAGAGGAGGCAATTGTCCATAAGAGTTTCCTGCCAAGATTCTTTGCTCTGAATATTTCCGGATAGCCTGATTTGAATATTTCAGCACCCTCTGGATATGATTTTTTTCTGAGTTTATTACTATGCCAAGACACATCTTTGATTTAAATATATAAATAAATTCTAAAATAAGCTTAGTTTTGAATTTTTGCCATACTTGCCAAATTGTTTTGTTTTATATATTCAAGGTGCCTTTATTAGCCTGATGTTGTGGTGGATGTGATGTTCTGAGATTAAAAACATGACTTGATCTCCAGTCTTTTTCATAAAAGGAATTCTTTAGAGCCTCACAATGTTACTTTTGTGGAACAAATTACAGATTATAATTTGAACCTCAGTGATTCTAAGGTGTCTGCATATATCTTGAAGTTTGCTTTCGTTTTCTGACTAGATGAAATCCCTTGTGCTGTGGAGGTCATATGCATGCTTCTTTCAGCCTTCTTTGTTCTAGAAACCTATCCTTGCAACTTTATTGATGTAGCAGTTTTCAATAATTTCCCTTTCCTTTATTCACCTGCTCTTGTTCTGGCCCTCTTAAACATGGCTACTCTAACTGTTCTCTGTTGTTTTGGAGAGACTAAAAAAAGTGATTGTGAAACCATCTGACTTCAAGTGTAATTCCTCCCTATTCTAATATTTATTCATGAACACTGGCTTATGAAACAAAATAGTTTTAAACAAAGGGAATTTTAAAAGTCCAGCAATATTATTTTCTTTGTCTCTGTAATTTCCTTTGTTATTTGTCATGATTGTACTGTTTAGTCTCAGTATTTGGCCTAATTTATGTGGCAGTGATGGTTGTGTTGTTCTTTGCTCACCACTCAGTTGCTGATTCTCCTGAGAAACCTTGTGTCTTGGTTTGGAAAGACAGGTATCTACCAGGGAAAGCTGGAGTTTCCCTTGGAACAGAGAATGAAAACCCCCTCTCTCCAAATTATTATAATTTTGCAATTAAGGGCCTTTCAGGTAAAGAGAGTGGGAATATGAATAACAGTTATTTACTAGGAATATTAAAAATACAAATGTAGTAAAAAAAACCCCAAACAAACACCAAGCAAACAAAAATAAATCATTGAAACACAGTCAGAATATGACCTGACACCCTGTTGGTCAGAGTGTTGGGAGCATCCAAATAAGTCCTGAGGTAACAGATGTGGTTCTGTTGGAGTAAAGATAATCCTGCAGAAAGGGTCCAGTGGTGGTGAGATGGGTCCAGTCTTCCTCTGGGAATCCAGTGGAAAACAAGCTATCCTGGTGTTCTGAATCCCAGGTTTTATCCATGTAGGAAGGTTTGGCTCCTCCTGCTGGGTGGGACATCTCCCAATGGCATGATGTAATTTTATCAGTCACACAGTGAGACTCAATAGCCCATTAACAGCAGATATCCCCGGAGGAAGGATGGGTCATGGGAGAGGTAAAGAAACACTGCACCACCTTGTTTTAACAGCTTGCCCATTAGCAGAAGACACCTGCCCCCTCCCTGCTGGTGTTATGAGGAATGGATTATAAAAGAGATAAAAACACCTCTCCAACCAGTTTCAACAGATGACAAATAGAATACACAATTTTGGTTACGTATTGCAACTCAAGACACCTTGAAGAAATGGTCAATAGCTGTTTAGTCTGTGCTCCTGTTACAGGAAGGTGTTGAAGTCATATTTAGAAGGGGTTATTTTCAGTAACATGGACAAAGGGAAGCTGGTGGGCTGCTCTTCCTCATGAATTGGTAGGAATTACAGAGGCTATGCAGTGGATAACATTGTAAGTAAGGTGTGTATGCAGAGCAAAGGATTGAATTCTAACATTGCAATCTGATTTTTATTTTAAAGAAAATCAGAACGTGGGAAACTCCATTCTGAATCAATTATTGGGATAGCTTCTGTTTCTTACTTTTAGAACAACCCTGTAATCACCAGTTTTTAAACAGAATAGCCTCTTTTGATTTGCCTCTGTGACATCATTGTCATTTTCCAGTGGAAATGTTATGGCTTCAGGTAAAGAAAAAACTTCTAATGAGAAGAATTTGTTTCTATGCTAATATCCAACAGAACAAAAGTAAGAACAGCAAAAATAAGAAATACAGAAGTGCTTCTCATAGCAAATTTTGTTGAAAATTAAATAACTGCCTAGAGAGCCTCAGTAAGGGTTTTGACAAAAGGATTAATGTTCTTGGTCAACACACAGGAATGTACTTACAGTGAGTGCTGCAGAAATGCTTATGTTTGCACTTGTAACAATAGGACTTTTACTGTGCATTTCATTATTTTGAAGTACCCCTCAAACCCAACCTCTCAGCCTTGGTCTTAGCTGTTACCTTCTATTACATGGTTTTGTCTTTCCCCCACTTCCTTCCTACTCTCATCCTTTAGGGGAAATGAAAATGGATGAAATTGTGCCTATCATTTTATGAGGTTGGACCTGAAAGTAACCAGATTAATTTATTACAGAGAAGAGAAGAATTTCTAATGCTAAAATTAATGCACTTCTGGAAGCTCTGTCCTCTTGGTAAAATCTTGGGCACACAGAAATAGTGAAAGGAATCACAAATAGAATGGGCAAAGATATAAATAAATTGTGGGCCAACATTTTTAAGAAGCACAGGTGTCAAATATCAAATACTCTGTCTGCAAATTTTATATTTACAGAGGTGTGCCTAATTCAGAAAAAAATTCGGATAACATTTGGTTTTTGTTTGGTTGGTTTTTTTTCCAAATCTGTTTCCTTGAGGGAAAAATGCTTTAAAACAGTAAAAACTAAGATTTTAGCAAAAAATCCCATAGAATCATTTAGGTTAGAAAAATATCTCTAGGATCATATTCTGACATAAAAGCAGAAAGAACCTGAAATTCTGGTCAGCCAGAGGAGGTGATGAGGTTTAAAAATTTTAGACTTTGCAAAAGTCAGAATTAGAGGTTTTCTTGAAAGAGTGTTTTGTGGTATATTCTTGTGAGCCTTATATTTTAAACAAAATCCTGATGGTTTTCTGATGGAGGAAGATGCATTTAGGTACCTGACCCCTCTGAAAAGTATACCTTCAGAGGAGTGGCATATATCAACATGTGAGCAGAAGGCAGAGGAACACTGCATATTGCTCTGAATATATTACTTTTCTCAAGAAAGTTTTGGTTTTGAAAGAAACTGCTGTGTCTAGCAAAACTTGAGATGTCGCTTTTTTTGTCTATGTTGGAGTAGTTGTGTATATCCTTTCTGTAATTCTTCTTTTGCTCCAGAATTTTAATGCAAATTCTTCTTGGAGAAAAGCAGAACTTTCTCTGTTATTTCTGTATTAAGGCATAGTCTCCTAATAACTGCACTCTGCATCTGTAGATTAAATCTTCCCCATACCAGCAGGAGATTACAAGGACCTTGGGATATTATTAGCATGTATCTTTGCACTACTGTGCTCCGTAAAGTGTTGTGACACCATGTGATGAATATTTTTTCAAGCTGTCAGTATTCAGTTAATGTTCCCATTTAGCACTCCCTATACCTGAGGACTGTGTGATAATTTAACATATTTCAATTTACTTTTACTCAGTTAAGGAAAGAACCTGCAACTATTGGGTTGAAATTGCTACATGTTTTGTAGAGTTTCTTATTACAGTTACATCGTGGTAACCAGTTTATTTTTGGAGGAAAAAATAGATTGAGGAAAAAAAAAAACGCCCTGTGAAACTCAAAGGACCTTGATGTGCAAGGACAGAAAGATTACCCAAAGCAAACACATCTGACACTGGAGGTGCCTGCTTTTCAATGCCACAGTTTAGTTCCCTTCCCTTTCATCTCTGTGTTGCCCTCAGAGTCCTTTAGCTCAGGACTTACTAAAGCATATTCTCATCTGAGGTAGAAGTGGACATGACTAACAGTTTAGATGAAGAATGGACGGGTTTCTAGCCTTTGTTTGTGAAAATGTGTGTGTGTTAGTGTGTATAACTCATTGCTTGGAGGCAGTTCTAGCCGTTCTGTTGGCAGGCTAGTTTTGAATGAGATCCGCCTCCTACCTCTTACCAGAATAGTAGACCAGAAATCAAGGGTCTCTGATCAGGTAAAACACTGTGCTGTGACTGGTACTGTCAGCTGAATCTCTCTAAAAATCTTTTAGACACTCTGTAGTCATGTGAGAGATGGGCTCATAAGAATTACTATTTCTGGAACCCAGCAGATGTTCACTCCCATTAATGATGCCTGAGGCAGAGGTGAAAACAAGCGCTGTAATGTGCCCACTCTGTGTCTGACACTTGGAAGTGCTGCGTTACCACTGAGACTGAAAAATTTTTACAGCATCGCCCACCTAAATGAAGTACAAGAGGGAAAGAATCAAATATAGTCCATTTAAGTATAAATGGACCAAATATAAAAAGACAGATTTCCCTATTTTTTTTTTCTGTGAAGATAAAATCTCATCTTGACCATCATTTCAGCAGTGATCTATTTGTATCCTGGGTCCATCACAAAGACCCCAGTCCTGCTAACTGGAAGGGGAGGATGGAGAGTGATGCCTGGTTGGACCCTTCTTTCTGTGGACTAGTGCAGTTTGGTTCTTTCCAAAGCTCATATTGCTATATGTGTGTATATATGTATGCTACTATATAAACTATATAAAAGTCAATTGTCATTAAATGTGATTATAAAAGTATGTGTGTAGCAAAAAAGTGTGTGTGCTTGACTTGTCACCTTGTTCAATGGGCTGCTGCATGATTTTTTTTGTTGTTTAAGTGAATGAGGCTGCTTTTGCTTTTCTTCTACTTTGACTCTGGGTCTTTTACAAGGAGGCTCTTGGCTATGAGTACTAAGATTGGGAGATTCCCAATGTGTGGATTTGAGCATGCAGAAGGGGGATAGAGCAAATGGGCAACCACAGGAGCATTGCAGACAGAGAAACAGATTTCTAGGCAGACCAACAGCTAAGCTGCTACAGAGCGTAAGCAATGGAAACCTTTATAAGGATGCAAGGGGACTAAGAATTCAACCATGAGAGCCACTGAAAACATCAACACTAGAAAACAGAACTGGAAGAAAGCGTCCTAGGCAGTGGTGGACAGACAGTTTTATCTGCTTCATCAATGTGTTTTGATCTTTGTTGTTTAGAGGCCTCTTGTTTCACTTTCCCTGAGACATGAGTCATTTTTAGAGGGTAAGAACACCTAAGGCAGTTTAAACTCCTATTAAGGAAAATATGGTACAATTCTACCACAAAGTCATACTTGTTGAGGGAAGATTGAGAATTACTGGAAATAGGAATTACCATGATAGCAAAAAAAAAAATTCTATTTACTGGATCAAATCAGTAAATAATTTCATATACTCAGACTTTACAGTAACCATTTAATAGTTAGCCTATCTGAGCTTTGAAAAACAACATCTAACTTTAAAAAAAGTCTCTTGAACTGCTTAAAATTAAAATCAAAAAGGTGATCTGCACAAATTCAGTGATGTTATTAGGTTTTATTCTCTCAGTATTAACATTTACATTCAGGACATCTCTATCTGACACACATAAATGTTGCTAGCTCATCCTACTCCTCCACAGGACAATATCCTTTTAAAATCCCTTATTTTGTAGCTCATAGTCAACCTCATAGTCAATATAAATAATTTAATTCAAATGCCACCTAAACAATAACTTTTTGTCCTTGCATTGTATATTTTCAGCACTTCAAACTTATTTATTATGATGTTTCCAAACACGACAACTTATTCTTTTCTGATGACATTTGAATTATTGAAAGATTGCATCTTTACTGCAAAACTCAGAGAATGTCTGAAAGAATCTAAATCTATTCCAGGCAGTATAAATAATTCATACTCAATTCTCCTCTCAGCTGTGGGAATGGTGCTGCTTATTTACAGCACACCTCAATGAGGAAAAAAAAGTCCATCCTGTTTTATTAACACTTCTCTGCTGTTAGATAAAGCTGTTCATATGTTCCTATAGAAGTTACTTAACTATATTTACTGTTAATAGATGTAAATTATCTTTAATTTTCTATTATAGTTACTTCGTTCTTCATTTACTAACTTAAATTAACAGCTTTGGGCTTTTTTTTCTTTTTTAAACATGATTTACATGATCTAGTAAATCAGTGTTTTCCTGTAAGGGATGCCCCCTATTCCCCTTTCAAAACAAGAGATTGAGAAGGATATGGGAGGCAAGAGTTCAAGCTCCTCCAGGCTTTGACTTCTGTCTGCCTGCCTGACAGTGAATATATCTGTGTTAACATGCAAAGTCTTGCCATTACTATTCATTCCACCATAGGATGAAAGTAATGCTTTTGAATGTTTCTGTGATTCAAAATTGGCTGAAGACTTTTCAGCTGAGTCTTAGATTTCATTTTTTTTCCTTTGCATGACTCCCTTCTTCAGAAATGACCAGAAATTCCAGCCCATCTTGCCAGTGCCCTGCAATAACTTGCTGCTTGATTACCTTCCACAAAGTGTTTTGATAGTGCAGCTAAGAAATGTAGCTTGCTAGATTCCCTTCAGTAAAATGTGTTTGGATGGGTTCTGACTGTTGTGTCTGCTTCCATCTGAAGAAATAAAGGGGAAACCAAGAAAGAAATGTTTAATATGCACTTACCCATGCTTTTTCTACATTATTGGTGTAAGAATTCTTGAGGGAAATGCTATGTATAAGCTGCTAACTTTAGGTCTTTCCTTCATACTTCAGAGGGAGCATCTGTGCAAATGTAAATATTAACTGTTAAAGCTAGCACAGTCCTCACAGATGTTATTTTGCACTAATGTATGAAATTTTGGTAAGATAACTTAGAGGACTGATACTGGAAGAAAAGGTGCTGCTGCTACCATTAAGTTATAGTGAAACTTAGTCCTTTTCAGTTACATAAATTGATAAACCCATAGTTATAGTTCTGTTCTGTGCACCAGTCTGCTATTTCCCTCTTGTAACTATAAATCCAGATGAATGCTATCAATTAGGGATATAAGCCAAAATGAGTGTAGGACTGTCCTTCTTTTCTTAGAGTAGGAGTAGTAAGTGTTTCAGAGAAAATGATTTCATTTGGTACTGGAAATTGCAAAACTACCCTTTCAAGGGCATAATGTTCCCTTTCAAGGAGCTTTCTCTGATGATTGGTATATATATCTTAACTCACATCTATAGATGTTTTCCCTATACATACAATCTCTAACCCTTTTTTGAATGTCCTACTTTTTGGAATTTCCACTGTGGTGTTTGACAGGTTAACTGAGGTCTGTGAAGGAGTTCCTTGAGCATTCTGCATCCACTTTTCAATAGCACTGAGTGGGTGCAGTAGGTGTGTCAGAATCACTCACATTTCTGTTCTCTCCATTTCCAGTTTACTTAAGTTAAATACAAAGCATTCTAATAAAATGGATCCTTTTTTTATCCTCTGATTTACATCTAGAGAGCCTTAAAGGTATTTTTTCTACTGACAAACAGGATTCTTTTCCTGACTAGCAAAGATTAATGCAACAAATAAACTTTTAAATTAATTGATTTAATAATTAAGTTACAAGGGAGGCATTAGATGTCACTCTTTCAAAATGCCTGGAGTGAAAACAAAGTAGTATTCAGTTTTTCAAAGGACACAATGCTTTAGGATGTGTTTTTCTGGGCATGAATTGCATTCACAGAATGTTCCATACTTTCCTTCTGGTCTCTGGGGCCTGAAAGATGATTTTACTAGTAGGGACAGGCTGATAAGACTTTGAGTATCTCAGTCTTTTCCATGCCCTTCCTTTGGCTGCTTATGTATTTCTAGGATCTTTTCTTATTGCTCTTTGCATTTCTTGCTAGTATTGACTCCAGATCAGACTGGGGTTGCCTAACCCTATCTGTGATCCATCAGAATGCCTCTATACTTCTCCTGGAGTATAATTGTATTTTATTAATATATACTTAAAATATAGAAAAGCTATGTGAGAAATTTTAAAAAGCATATTTAAGAATAAATCTTGAACGTAGATATCTATATTCTGCTTTTGTTTACCAGTAGAAGATATTATTTGCCATCTTCTGAAAAAATACAAACATGAACTAAATTTATTTGGTGAAAATCTCCTGTTAGCCGTATGAATTCAGTTACCCTGTGCTTTTTAGTGGGGTGCTCTATTGACCATGGTATAACAGAACACAGTGTATATCCTATTACTTATCTGTTGGAAAATAGATGTTAAAAAATTGTGAGGGAGGCTCTTCCCTAACCCAGGTTGTTACTACTTGTATTACTCTTCAAAAGGATTTCAGAGTCATAGAACAGCTTGGATTGGAAAGAACCTTTAAGATCATCTAGTTTCAACCCCTTGCCATGGCAGGGACACCTCCCACTAGAACTGGGTTGCTCAAAGACCCTGACCCTGATGCAACCTCAGACTATTTAGTGATTACCCCTCTTTTCACAATGATGGAAAGAACATTGAGCAAAGGACATAAAACAGTGTTAGTTACTTGGAAGCACTAAAGGGTGATTCAGATTAATAGCAATGAGAAATGGTTATAGGGGTTTTAGGGCACTTTGAAGAAAAATTGCATTTTCAGAGAAGTGCAGTTGCTATTTTAATTTTTAGTGCTTGCTAGGTACAAAACCTAAGTGCTAAAAAGTGAGTTCAGTGTTTGATTTCAAAAGTTATTTTCAAGCAGAATCTTCCAACTTCTCAAAGTAATTGTTAACCGCATCTGTTGTTTGTGGGCACTGGTGATGCAGCCAGGAGCATTCTGAGGGGTAGCAAGATTAGAGAGCCCTAGGAGTGGCGATAAGGGGCTCTGCTTCCAAATGAGTCCTGTGTGCAGGGGAATGGGAAGTGCTAGGGAACATGCCACCAGCATGGTCTGCCCCTCCTTCTGTAGTATCCCCACGGGATCTTCTGCTCCTGCATTAGGCTCTCAGTAGCAAGCTAGTGCTTTTCTGTCCTTTGTGCTCAGCTTCCTGAACACCGTCATTGCCTTCATCTCCTAAACTTTGAGTCATCAACTGCTGATCAACCTTGCTGTCATCTATGTGTTGATGGCTGGCTGAAAGCTTTCAGAACATGTTCTTCCCACCAGACTGTGGTCAGCCTGATCTTCAGGACTATTGTCTTTATTTATTGTCTGCATCCCAGATCCCATTTCTCAGTGGATAAAGACAAAATGATCATTGTGATCTATACCATGATGCTCCTCACGCTGCACCCTCTGTTCCAAAGCCTCAGAAACAAGAGGTGAGGGCTGCACTGAGGATAATACCAAGGCTGCACAGAATAATACCAGGATAGAGATAGACCTTGACACAAGACAGAGCCTGACTGAAGGCCAGCTCCCCTCAGCTGTATGAGCTGCTGTGTTTTTCTGCCTTTAGGTTCTGCTTGCAGAAAAATTAACATTACCATTCACTTAAAGTAGCATTCGATCCTCTGAAAGGGAGCAACATAGCACTGCCTGCATTCTTTCTCCTAGGGTGTGAGTCCATGAGGAGATAGCCCAGGTAGCTCTGGCTTTGATAGCCTGGGTGGGGATCACCTCACATCACATGTCCACTCCTCAGCTAGTACACTTTACTTTAGTATGAGTGACTTTTGGGGTAATTTTGGATATCAACATGCAGGTGAGCCAAAACCATCTTGTTTGGCTCAAGAAAAGAGTTTCTTCCATTTGCATTACAGATGGATCTTTTCTTTTCCTCAGTAGTTGTACTTAATTTGGTAATTTTTTTTTCTTTTTTTTTTTTTTTTGGGGGGGGTGTTTTGTCTTTTTAAAATTTTTTATTTTTA
>VZUI01006040.1:0-36761 GCA_013401135.1 Cettia cetti | reverse complement strand
TCCTCTCCTCTCCTCTCCTCTCCTCTCCTCTCCTCTCCTCTCCTCTCCTCTCCTCTCCTCTCCTCTCCTTTTTGCATCTCCTATTGCCACCCACAGTCCAGCAGATTAAATAGTTCTGCAGAGTATCCCATTCCTGCCAGCTTAAACTGCTGCTTTTTGCATCTTTGCACTGAAAACACGTAAGCCCAGGATGCGTTCTGCCTGTTGGATCAGCCGGTGCTCTGCTTCCACCAGAGAGCACTATTCCACTGCTTGCCATACCTCTCTTCCAAGCAGCTTTAACCATTTGCTTGCAAAACGTGCAGTTTTGCCTGCACCGGTATAGTTCTTTACGGACAGATATTTTACAAGATGCTCTAGTTACGTGGGGCAGAACGAGACAGACAAAGCAATCACCCTTTTCTCCAGATGCTGACTTGCTGCTGCTCTGTGGTACTGTAGGGCTAAGCTTCCACTGATGTGCTGCTGCTGGGTGGCAACAGCAAATGGAAAATGGTATTTTTCAGTCTGCTGTTTTTATCCTAACACAGCTCTTTTCTGAGACCTCGATTGCTAAGTTTGAACATCTTTTCAACCTTTTCATATGCTTCCTAAATTACTTTTGGTTTTGCCTACCAGTCCTGAGCATTGATCTCAGCATTTTTATAAAACAAACCATGTTCCTCACTGCTTCCTGCATTGCTTTCACCACGGGTGACCTGACCAGTAATGCACCTGTATCATCCTCAGGCCAGGAAAGAAGCACAGCACTTTTTTTATATTTTCTTCACAATCTACATGCTCTTATGCATCAGCTCAGATAGCAAACCATAACGAAATGCAGGCAGACAGCTTTCCCAAAGGCAAAAGAACCCCCCAAAAGAACAAAGGTGACTGTGCGGTAACATTCCACCAAGAGGTCCTGCTGTGCCCACAGCCCCCTCACACAAGACAGGGACACATGAGCTCATTCTGCAGCCAGAAGCCTGGAAGCAAATGCCACAACAGGGCAGGGAAAGTTTCTTATTTATATTCTTCAGTGAAGAAGACTTGAGAGTCTGCAGAAGCAGCTTGGGTTCAGATTTATCACTCTCCCCAGCTCTCTCCTCCCCTTCGAGATCCTCAACATCACAACCTGAAGGCTGGAATCCACTGTTCAGTCCAGTTCACTCTTCCTCCATGCTCAACCAGGTGCTACAAATGAGGTCATGTACAATGGTAAGAGAACACAAAAGAAAGAATGATGGGCAGAATGGCTAAAATTTACACAGAAGACTTTGTTTTTGAGAGCCCATGTGAAAAGCCTGTTATTTCCAATTTTAAACAAGTGAGCACTACACAGAAATCTTTCTCTCAAGTTTAGATTTCGTCATCCAGAAAACAAAAACAAACAAACAACAACAAAAAAAAACCAAACAAAAAACAAACAAAAAACCCCAAACAAACAAACAAGAAAAAAAAAAAAAGAAAAAAAAAAAAAAGAGAAGATCTAGTTGACTGCCATGATATTAAAAGAAAAAAAATTGCACACATTGGTGTATGCATCTTTTCGTTCCAATTGCAATAACTGCAGGTTAGAGTTTCACATCTCTTAAACAGATCTACTTCAGCCCTTAAGGACACCTTTTCTGTGTTCCAATGAAGATGATGAGTCTGTGTGCTTACATTTCCAAAATGAGTATTCTGTTTTGACTGTTGCTGTCCTGTTGTCATCCATGACTCTTCTCAGGACAGGTTTGACACTCAGGATGGGACTTAGTGGCTTGCACCTCCCCTTGTCAGACCTCAGACAATTTTTAAAGCTTGACTTAACATTGGAAGAAAACTGTTGTTGCCTTGGGAGATTTCAAAACATAATTGTAGTTATTTGTAACACAAATAAAACTCTTCCCCAAGCAAAGAGAAAGACACACTTGCAGATTTGACAGATAATAAAAGTTGCTTATTCAGCACCATTAAACTGCCTGAGTCAGACTAAAAGCAACTGCTACATTTATTTTCTTTTTTCTTTTCTTCCTAACTCATCTTAGTGAAATTGCATGGGAGCGCTGACTATGTGGGAAATGTTTTCTGCATCCAGCTCTAACCAGAACAGCTTGCTCTCTTCTGAATTAATTTTTAAATGTGAGAAATTTAGGATTTGACAGTTATAGCAACATGAACTCCCTGTAGCAAATTGGAAGATGTGAAGCAAACATACGTACTTTTTTCATTTACTCAGTGTTTCAGCTTTTCGTAACAAAAGGTGTTGATACCACCTGCTTAGATCAGCAGGACTAGCAAAGTACTGAAGCTTTATTGGCAACAGAAATAATTTGGTAAATTTCACAAAACTATATTAATCTGCAGCACCAGATCAAGATCTCCATAATTTTGTTCATTTTTATATTTATTTCAAAATTCATGCATGCCTTGCTAAGAGGCAGCCTAAGAGGTGAGACTACCTGGGATCATGGATGTTTGGCAAGCATGTAGAAATCAGTGGGTTTTTTTCTTTAAGTAAGGAACAGTTTTTTGAGGAGAGTCTAACTCTAAAGATTCTGAAAACAGGAGCTACAAAATAACTGAAAAACAAATTGAAAAACAGAAGGTGAAAACAAATCCAATGAATTCTTATCAGTTCAGAATAACAAGTCAGATTGAAAACGTTTTCATCTGTGCTTGAAACCAGACTTAAAAAATTAACTGTGGAAAAATCTGCATATCAGTGAAGGAGGAAAAAGAAATATGTAGTCTTCTAAAATATATTCAGGGATTTTTTTCTCTAATTCCTTTCTTGGATATTTCTAGCCTAAAAAATACTGGGTGAGGCATTTTTGGGGAAGGAGGGACGAGGAAGAAACACAAGTGTTATAGCTGAACACTTCTTTAAATGTCTTTTTTTTCCCTTTAAAATGTCTAAACTGTGCCAGTATTTCAACTCAGACTACCAACATACATTTTTTGGAACATTTTATTTTGTTCTTTCAAGTCCTGTTTTGTGACAGATGTACCAAATGTCATAGGAAAGAAATCCATGGATTCCAATCTCTAAACAGACATAATTTCTGATTTGTCCTCATGATGTCCACTGGGCCTGTGCTCCTATCTGTGACAATGAGACTAAAAACATCCCAGTACTCAAAAAAACTTATGAGAATTTTCAGATGGAGTAGTTGCTAAGGAAGAATTTCTGAAAGCCAGCAATGTCCTTGTCCTTGCAATTTGAGTGTTAATAAAACACAAGAATAAACTATTTTGTAGGAAGCAATGCAGGATTCACAGAGTCACAGAGTAGCTGGGGATAGGAGACAGGTCTGAAAATCATCCAGTCCAATCCTCTGCTCAAAGAAGGGTCATCTAGAGGAGTTTGCTCAGGGTCATGTCAAGTGAGATTTTGAATAAGTTTTATAATGAAAATTCCACAACCTCTCCAGGTAGACTATTCCAGTGTTTGACCCCTCTCACACTAGAAAGTGCTTTTTGATATTTAGATAAAATTTCATGTGTTTTATTTGTGTTCGTTGCCTCTCATCCTGTCAGCAGGCAGTTACTGAGGAGAGTCTGTCCCTCTCTTCTTTCACTCTCTTTCCTCACTGGATATTTATACACCTTGATGAGATGTCTCTGACTCTTGTCTTCTCTATGAATGATCTCAGCTTTCTCAGCTTGTCTTCGTATGTCAAATGCTCCCATCCTTTAATCATCCCCAAGGCCCTCTGCTGGATTTTCTGCCAGAAGTCTATGCCTGTCTGGCACCCAGGAGCCCAGACTTGGACCCAGTATTCTAGATGTGTCTTACTAGTGATGAGTAGTGAAAAATGTCCTCCTAATGCAGACAAGGAGCGTGTTTGCCTTCTTTGCTAAAGGATGTGCTGGAAGGACTTGTTCTGCTGATTTTTCCCGAGATCCCCAGGGCCTCCTCTGCAAAGCTGTTTTCTAGCCAGTCAGTGCCCAGACAGTACAGTGGATGGCACAACTCTTCTCCACATGCAGAAGTTGGCATTTCTCTTTGTTTAGCAGGAGAAGATTTCCACTGGCTGATTTATCCAGCCTGCTGAGGCCCCTCTGAGTGGCAGTACTGCAATCAGGTACATCCTCCAAGTGACTCCCAATTGTGTATCTTCTGCAAACTTGCTGAGGGGGAACTCTGTCCCATCAGCCAAGTGATGAATGAAGATGTCAGACACTGTTGAACACAACACTGAACTTGAAGGTTCTTACTCTCCCCAGGACTGCATCTAACCTCTTTTATTAACAGAGAATGAGGAGCAAAAGGAGGAACCTAATAGAACTTATTCTACTAGCTCAGTATTAGAAACCATCTTAACTCAGATCTGGGAAAGAAGATGATCTTAAATAAAGTGCATCTGCTTGTTCTTTTTGGTTTTGTGGGGGGTTTTTTTGTCTTTCATTTTTCCATTCATGTGTCCTACTAGGGGTGTGGAGAGATATAAAAACAAACAGGTTTCCTTAATAATTGAGCACCCAACATTAACCATATCACTTATAACTGTTTCAGGTACTACGAAATTGTGTCTTCTTTTTTCCTTGGAAAAATGAAGGAACAAGGAAATAAATCCTGTTCTTGGAGAAAACATTTTGTGCAATGTACACTTTGCACAAAATGCACAAAGGTAAACATAGAACTCAGTCCATTGTCAGACATAGATATGGGGTGAAAAATAAGTGAATTACCATTTCAACAGGTAGGTTAATCTAAAGGCTAGGTTTCCTTCTTCTGCCCACATTTGTGCAAGATTTAAGGGTTAATAAATCAGGACATGTGATAATCACAACTATACTTGAGTTCAACATTCAGATTAATTCAGCCGGCGTTTCTACACCAGGCTTTTCCTTCTTCTCTCTGACTGATTAAATGTTTCAGCTTTAAATGAACTTGAAAGCCTCAGACCAGAGACAGATGCAGGCTGTTTTATCCACTTACAGTATTTTGAATAATGCAATCAGATTGTGCAGTCTCCTGTATCCTTCTAGCAGTATAAAAGTTTTTCAATACTGAAGTGACCCCTGTTTTGCTCATGCCTATCTAATGAGTTTGACTTGATCTGTATCTCATTGAGTCATATGGATGACATGTTAATAGAGTTAATAATTTTTTGTAGAAGGTGTGGTAACCTGTATGACCTGTTATAATTTCAAGTTTGGGTGACCCTTGTTGGTAATTTGTGTTGATCTATGTTGGCTGTGTTTATGTCTACTTTTAGCAACTGCTCTTAAACCAGATTTTTGTGAGGTCAGGGTGTCAGTCCTTCTCATATAGGATAACTTTACTCGGTAAAATTCAAAAAATATAGTGAAGATCTATGTGGTGGTTTGTTATTTGGCTGGGGTTTTTTGTTTGGTTGGTTGGTTGGTTGGGTTTTTTTTCTTGAGTAGAGTAGAAGATATTCAAAAATCCATGAAGTTTGTGTTAGGAATAGCAGTGAGAGAGTTGTTTCAAAACTACACATCTTGTCTCTACCCCAGGAGTTTTTGTGCCTAGTTCAGAGTTGCTGTAATCAGATAGAAAGCCGTGGTTTGCTGCAAGCAAGAGAGGCAGGAAAGGAGCCTTGTTGTTCTTAAATAGCTTGGAAACACTGCACCAGCTTTTCATGCAGACAAACTGATGCATACAAGTGGGAAAAACAATCATTCCACACACAGTGGTGGACTACAAAACATAAATTATGTTGTAAAATCTTTATTGTATCCCTTGAGGAAAATTAATCATACATTTGTGATTAAGTATAAAGAGATTTGATAAGCAGTGAATTGGGCAGAGCCCTGCTACCATAAGTGGTTTTGCAAGCAGGCTGCAGAATGCAGCAAGAGCTGATTCCTTAAATACACTTATCCCAGCACCAGTCCTGTGGGTGTTGGCATGAGGGAGATCAGGTCAGCCTTGGATCCATCCCCCACTCTGAGACCTGTTTACCAAAAGTGTCCCCTGAGTATATTCCACAATTGTTACAAGACAATGCTACAGCATTTCATATCTCCTCTGCAAATTTCACTCCCTGGTAGAGTCCTGTCCCTGGCACCCTTGCTTCCATCTAGTTTAGATGCTTCTGCAGATGTGCCTTATTGTCCTGTGTGCCAGATCATGCCTTGGTCACAAATTACTACTGTTGTTGGAATTTCCCCTTCAGTTAGGGGAAAGACATCTGAGAAAAAGGGATCTGAGAAGCACACAGGTGCATGAAAACACAAATTCAGAATACAGAAGTGGCCAAAAGCTACTCTGGACATTAAAAACTTCTTGAAAAACCTGGAGAGGAAAACTGAGACATCCCAGTGCCACTGCTTATGTCTGGGATGCATCAGCTTCTTAAATAGTTCTTGCAGAGGTCATGTCCTCCCACTTGGAAATCTGCTAATTACCACTGGCTTAAATTTTAATATTTGAAATAAAGTGATGAAGAAACCACATTCCCTTTCTTGACCCATATTTTTCCATTTTTTTGTACATCAGTAAAACATTTTGCAAGATCTGGAGGGCATCAAAAGACAGGTACACAGTGTACCTCTAACCAGTTCAGATCAGAGCTGCAGAGTATCACACACTCTTGAAGTCCACAAACGGGATGATTCAGAGGCAAAGAAATGAAATTTTATACTGAAAAACTATGAAATAAAGTGGCAGCAGAGGAAATTCTTCCAAACTTCATTTTTCTTTGTGCTCTGAAGCATGAATATCTACATACCTTGTACTTGTAAACTGCTGGTTACTGGAACTTGAAGTAAGTCTTTCTTCTTCCTTTCCCTGACTAGAGCCTGACACTAACACCTTTAATAAGATCAAACTAATTTATTTGTACCCTCACAACTCTGCTTTTGCCAGCATATGTGAATGCTAAACAGCTTCTGACACTAGCGAACAGTGGCTAAGTGGTGACAGAAAACTTAAAAGAATTGAAGTGGCCAGTACATAAGGATGGGACAGTTCCCTGACACCAAGGCAATTAATTAGAGAAGAGAGGTAGCCTATCCTTTGTGGCACACCTCCTCACTTTCCTATAAACATACTAATATATATGTGTAAGTAGATATGCCTTTTTCTTACCTTTGACTCTCACTCTTGTTTTTGTCATTGTTTTTTCCACACTTACTCACACTGGAAAACTCCTTCCGAAAGATTTTTCATCTTGTAACATTTGGCTTTTCTGAGGAAGGTAAAACAAAGTAGAATAACCTGTTTTCTTAAAAATCAGAAGTGGAGGAGATTGATGTGCAATCAGAAGAATGTTTCAGCTGGCATGTAACCATGTGAAAATGTCAAAGCTCCCATATTACAATTTTATGAAGGGTTTTTGTACCTTCATCAGTCAGGAACAATGCTAGGAGCCATTAGCATCTCTAACACCCCAATGCATGGCAACATCTTCTTGGCAAACAGTTCTTCAGTGCAGACTCAGGAGAAATCAAAGACAAAATGTAATAATAAATGTGGCAAACTGAAAATATTTCCTATTGTGGCCTTTGCCTTAAAAATGTGCACCATGTATCGTTTTTTTTCCTTTCCTCTCCTTGTGAGGATATGGGTGGGTGCTGTTAAAGCTCTAGTAGACTCAGTTAATCTCACAGAACTGATAAGTTCAGGTTTTCTGAGGCAGCAGGGGACTCTGCCTGAAGACTTTTCTCAGACCTTTCCAAGAGGTCTGTCTACTAAGGTAAAACTAAGAACAGAAAGAATAGACTGCCCTTCAAGGCTTTGCTGGCTCCCAGCTGCAAAGCTGGTAGCTGGTACAAGGGTTGGGCTGTGGTATCATGCTGGGCTTACATCTGTAGTCTAACATCTAAAGGTAACCCTTACAACTTTTTGACATACCATGGGGCTACTTGTTGGGGATCAAGGACCTGCAATCAGCTCCCTGCTGGCTGCTCTTCCCTCTTCGTTTCAACTCAGTACTCCTGTGGAGAGTCAGCCTTTTTGTTTAAAGATTAATCTAGAAGGATCACTCTTGGAATTTTAATAATTAAATGCTTCAAAGAGCTACAAAAAACAGCTCAGAGACAGTTGTTTTATACATCACACTGTTATCTTCACAGAAGGAGGAAAGTGAATAGCAGTAATTATACTTAGGTTGCTTCGAAGAGTGACTAGAGTTTTAATACTGACTTTACAGATTATATCTTATCCCTCACAGGAATTTTGGCCTCTGGTGATTATTTCTGATGTTAGTATACAATAATACCTGTGTTTTAACTGCAGATGGTGCTGGAGGATGCACACTGGCTCCAGCCAGCCATGAATCAGTGAATACACGGGTGAGATAAACCAGCCAAGAAACACCCTCTGTTTAATTGGTATTAAAATTTGGACAGGAAAAAAAAGCTCAAGGATGTTGTGTCCCATGCTCTTTGCTCCTCACTGTGAGGTAAGTACTGCAGAAAATAATTATTTCAACTGTATTTGAAATTCAATTTTCAAAGCCAAAGCTCAGCAAATAAAGAAGTTGAGATGGTTTCCTTTATTACAAGGCAGATTACTTTAACAAACTGATGAACTAAAGCTGGCACTTTTGGCCTTGTTATCAAGTCACAAATGGTGAATCAAGTCACAAAGCCAAGCTACACCCTTAATCAGTTTTTCTTACTGTCATACAACTATTTGAAAAATTACACGATGTGGAAGAAAGGCAGAAAAATACAATTTATAGGAGCACAAGGTTGTAATGATGTGAGAGCAGATGGGAAAAATACATTACGAGGTTCCTACACTTATAACCCCATACTGCATTTGGAATTACATTTTGGAGAAAAGAAAGCACAAAGCAGCCAAGTTAAAGTCCTGTTCATCATATGTTTTGATATGTCCACACTGAGAACCATTGTTAAAAGAAAGTATGGAGTAAGTCATTCACAGGAAGTATCAGTATACTTGGAGTTTAATTTGTATTCTTGGGGTTTTAATTCTTCTGTACTCTTGTGAAACATCTAGGGTTCCCCGTGCAGTAAAAATTTGTGAGAAAATCACAATTTGTCTCCAGGTTTAGGAGTGCAATTACAAAATTATAAAAGGAATAAACTACCTCCCCTAGAAAAAAAAAGCCAAGAAAACCCAACTTTTTTTTTTTTAAGGATCTAACATTATGTAGAAAGATATCAGTGTTAAGTTGTGTCATATTTTGTGGTTTATTAGCAACACACCATTAAAAAGACAGATTGTAAGTAAAGAGAGCCATTATAGCCTGATACAGCCTTGCAACACTTCCTGCCTGAACCACAGCCAGAGGAGAATGGTACCATCCATTGTGGCTGGAGTTTTGAAAACAACATCCAGTGGTATTGGAAATTATGTCTAACTGTTTTGGAAACTCTGGTAATACTGAACTGAGGAGGGAAATTTTGCAGATGACGAATGCTAATCATCATCAATCCTGTAAAGACCGGTCCTAAGTGAGACCCTTTGAACTCTCCAGGACTGCAACGCACTGTAGCAGCATCTCCCACTGTAGGGATGCTTCTCAGAGCTCCAAAACTCTTCTGGGTTTGCAAAATTCAGAGGACCCCCACAGAGACAGCAGGACCTGGGCTAGTGCCCCCAACTCTTGAGACTCAGCTCTCACCTACCAAGAAACCACAAGGCATTTGACACGGGTGTTTCACTGACACTCAAGGGGAATTTTTAACAATTACCCTGATAAATACTTTGTGTCCATGTATGTGTGTGAGCAATTGAATGGATTTGAAGACCCCCTAGTAAGTGTAGTATGAGTGTTACTATCTCAAATCTGTAATTAAGTCCTGTTATAATTGTAGCAAATATTATTGAATTACTTCATCTATTAGACAAAAATTAAGTGTTGCTATACTCTCTTGCACCCTTATCTCTGAAAATAATTCTTAATTGATTCTAATCTGATATTTTTTGTAGGTTTCATCCATATAGTAAGTATTGAACCTTGACATTGGACATGGAGGTGCTTTTACAGATTTGTATTAAACTTGATTTTACTGATAAATTTAAGTCACCTAAACCAGTCATTCATGACAAATTGGCAGAGTTAGCCTAAATCAGGCTTCACAACAGACCTCCTTAACATTGTTATCCCAGAGGCACTGCCACCATTGCTGATGGGCTTGGCCCTGGCCAGTGGTGGATCTGTCCTGGACTGGGCCAGCAGTGGCTCTGACAGACATAGGAGAAGCTTCAGGCTTCTGGCAGAAATCTGCCTGTCTTGAATTATTTTAAAACTTTTTCAACCACATCTTGCATTATGAAATGAAGCAATTTAAAGCACGAGTCACTTCCTCGTGCTCTGGCCAGTCTGGCTACTCAAGAGTTCATCACTACGGAAATAAAAAAGAAGGTAAAATACAAGCAAGTGAATTAAGCTTTGTTACTGTAGAGCCTGATTTTTTCTAACACAAGTAGAAAAAAAACTTCTGAGGTAAAGTACCGTAATTCACTATGCATGGAATCAGGCAGCAGATGAAAGTTCCAGTTCTGTGCTGTGAATTGTTGGACACCTGTGGGTTTGCAGGGCCATCACCTGCATTCATCCATGCACACAATTAAGCCTTCCCTCTGGATAAACTCCTTGTCATTACTGGCTGGTTCGTGTTGTGCTTCAACTTGAATTCTGAATTTAATTTCATGGCTTTCTCAGTCATTTGATGTTATTTGACCATCATTTTTCTGTTTCTTAATTGACTTCACCTTTAATGACAAAATTTAAAAGAAAATGGGGAGGGTGTGTCTGTACTACTATCATACCACTCTATCAGAGGCCCTCTCAGGCACATTATCACATCAGTGGAAGTGCTGAGATCTGGTGGTATCATATATGAAGCTCTTCTATGATATCATGATTCTGCATCTTATTTAATTAAACTCTTAAAACCATAGCATCACCATTTTCAAGACATGACAACACAACCATGGTAAAAATTAATTTACAAAATTTTTGCAGGAATAGATCCTTAGCAAAATTGAGAAAGTAGAAAAACAGAAAGGTGTTTACTTCCATTTACAGCCTAGTTATTTCTAGAAGAAGGACTTGCTTTACCTGGACTTTTTGGCTTGTGGGAAGCCATTTGACATTTTCAGTTATCTCTTAATTTCTGTTTGACATTTTCAGGCATCTCTTATTTTTTTGTGGAGGGCAACCACAGATGAGAGGATACTGAATACTTACTGCTGACCTGAAAGGGTAAGGTTGTGTTGACAAAATATGCACTGTTTTCTTGAGTAAGTCTCCTTGGCTGTGAATTAATAAACTTGTGTTCTTTCTCATTCACTTATTTCCAAAGTCCAGGAGAACTTTACACAAAATATCTTTGCATTTAACAGTTTCCAGCACAAATACCAGAAGGGTTCAGAGCTTTGAAAGCATGATGGATGCAGGCACTTCGATAAACTTTGGTAAAAGTGTTTTGGGCAGCAAAGCTGGCAGAGTATCTAGAGAGCAAGCATTATGAAGAGCATATGAGAGAACTGGGGTTGTTTAGCCTAGAAAAAAGGAGGCTGAGGGAACACTTTTTCATTTTTTAAAGCCTGAAAGGAGGTTGTAGTGAGGTGGGGTTTGGACCCTTCTCCCAGGTCAAAAGCAATTAAACATGAGGAAAAGGCCTCAAGTTGCCACCAGGGAGGTTTAGATTGGATGTCAGTAAAAGATTTCTTCATTGAAATTGTTCCCAAGCATTGAAAGATGCTGCCTGAGGAAGTGATGGAGGTCACCATCCCTGGAGGTATCTAAAATTCATGTAAATGTGGCACTTCTGAACATGGTTTAGTGGTGGATGTGACAGTGCTGGGTTAATGGTTGGACTCAATTATCTTAAAATCTTTTCCATTGCAAACAATACTATAATATAGGTTTAGGTTGAACATATAGGAAAAGCTTCCTAATAGCAGGGAAAGGGAAACAACAGATGAAACTGCCTGAGGAGTAGCCTCTATTAATAGAGGTGTTTTGAATAGCCTGATCAAATATCTACCAGGGATGGTTGATGTTTAACTGTCCTTCTTGGGTGAGATGTCTTTTCATGTACTTTCTGACTGAACTTTCTGTGATTATAAAGAGAAGAAGAAAGATTTTTTAAGTAATCTTAATCAAGTAACAGGGTAAAGATACCTGAGGTGTGTACCATTGATCTTGGTTTAACACCAGCAAGGTGAAACATCCATGCAGTTGTACAAACTTTTTTTCTGGTTTTGTTTCCTTTATGTTCTTGATTAAGGCTCCCTGGGTACTTCTAATCAAGCTGTTAATGATCCGCAGTGTCTGTTCTTCTCATTTTGATGCATTTCGGTTGGAACCGTATTAAGTTTTAAATTTCACACTGGCTTTCCAGCACAAAAGTTAAATATTCTTGCAGCCTTTGATATTTTTAATACCCTGGTTCATTAATCTACTTTTTATTCATTCATTTCCTGCCCCAAGTGCAATTTAAAAAGAGCATATATTTTTCATGGTACATCCTTATTAGTGTCTCCTAGCAACACAACATCCTCTCAAACAGCTGCTGATCATCTCTACAAAATCCACATAATCTCTGGAGTTATAGCAAACATCTCAGAAAAATGCCCAAGTTCCTTCCTCATTTTCTCCACTAACTCCACTCTTCTAGAAACATATAGTAGAAATTAAATCTTAAATAAAAATGTAGACTATTGTTGTTTGACAAAAAGGACATTAAAGATGCCCTCATGAACAAATTTAAATTTTTACTTTATCAGTATATGTATCAACCACCCGTAATATTAAAAAGGAATGCTCATAAACCACAGGGATCTATGAAAAAATGGAACTGAAATTAAGAAGAATATGAGGATAAAAATCTCGTAGAAAATCATACAGCATGATATATGGAACTTAGGAACATCAGGCTGATGTGAGGATGTACAGGAACATCAACCAAGACCCAGGAGTGGGTCTTCAGCCAGAAGGACACAGGAACGTTCATTATTATTCAAGGGTCTTTGTAGTCCAGAGATCCACTCCAAGATGCACTTTGGAGGTGCTCTCTCTTGAGAAATGAGTACAGATGCAAAATGTGCCTGGTGATGCAGAGGTCTAATGGTCTAAAGCAGAGTAAAGAGTTGACCACCTAGAAGTTGCAGTATTTGTTTCTAAATGTGTAGATTTTTTTTACAGCTTGTTAATAAAACGAACAAATGGTACTTACTACGTTACTAAATGGTACAGTAATAACAAAAAACCTTGTTCTCTTAAAGGGTTTTTTTCCTGTTTTTAGGCAATTATGGCATTTTGTACTCTTTATTTACTTGTGGTGGACTTTTGGTCTGAAATATTCAATGTGTGGGTTCACAGAAGGAGCTGAAGAAAAACAGATATTAAATCGTCCCATCCTTCCCCTTGAGAGAGCAGACCCGGCACCATGGCAGCAGGAGACAGTGCCCATTACTCAGTGAAAGGCAAAGCAGTAGAGGAGCAAACCCCAGGCTCCAGGCATCAGAGGGCAGTTGTCACACGGCCAGGAAAGGGCAGCCTGCCCCTCCTCCCAGCTTCCACTTCATCTGAAAGTGGGAATCCTCAGGCTTTGCTGTGCAGAAAGCCACTGCTGCAGCTTGACGTGTTTC
Organism: Cettia cetti; assembly: GCA_013401135.1. Classification (NCBI taxonomy): domain Eukaryota; kingdom Metazoa; phylum Chordata; class Aves; order Passeriformes; family Sylviidae; genus Cettia; species Cettia cetti. The sequence continues at coordinate 23,251 of VZUI01006040.1, read as the reverse complement.
CTGAACAGTCACGACAACTTTCTGGAAGTAATGTAAGGCATGAACATGTATTTTTAATCCTTTAATTCTTCCCAAAGGATTGAAATAGAATGAGAAACTTCCTTCTTACACACCTGAGTGACAGTCCAGGCTCCTTGTCAGTTACAAGCCTCCAGTTCCAGGGGATTAAAGACACGATTTAACCATTAATGTTGGCACTAGCCTGGCACTCACCTCACATCACCCTTCCTTAATACTGACACACTGATGTCTGCCAAGTCATGTCCTTGCCCTGTCCCTGCCCAACACACACACAAATGTCATATCAGGAGAGTTTGTCCACTACATCTGTAATCCCAGACATCTCTTTAAGCAAATATTCATTTTAATGCTTTTCGGTTCTGCATCTGAATTTTCTTGTGGAGAGGCCTCCTAACACCACTTTTTAAAGTCTTTCCTTTTAAGTCCACCTTGTCCCAATCCGATGGAGTTGATGAACGAGAACTCCTGTGACCTATTTTGTAAGGATGGAGCATGGAAAAAGGAAGAAGAAGTAGGATTTACATAAAGCAGCCACATACTTTAAATCCAGGTGTAAAAACTGTGATTGATTACATCTCCCACTGCTGTTATTTTTTATGTCAATGTGTCCAACAAGGAAAGTGTGTGGTCATTAAAAAATTGCATGCTCATGCTTCTGCTTCTGAAAGTTAGTGTTCCCCTGCTCCAAGGGGACAAATTAATCCTTAGGTGAGGCAGGGCTGCTTTTGTCAAGCTTTCAAATACCTGTCTTTCAGCTCACTTAGTATATGGGTACTCCTGTTCAGTTTGCTCCAGGTTTTTTCCTTTGGCTTTCTTCTGTTCCTCTGCTTTTAGCCAGAGGCAGCAGGCAGGATTTGGACCCAGTATGCTGGGGGATGCACAGGACAGGGGCCATCATCCCAACACAACATATATGTAGCAGGTGCATGAATAACCTGGTGCTGCAGAGGGGAAGGGCCACAGCAGCTGTAGCACAGTTCTGGTCTTGTCACTGGATCAGCTCAAACTGCCTGGACATCCCTCATGCCCTTTGGCCAGGTTTTGCCTCTCTCACCCACTTTAAATAGTCTCTGAACATGCAGTCATGACTATTGAATAGGACTGCAGGGAAACTGAGATGCTACCATAGAAAGGAAAGATGCAAGACAACATAGACCAAAGGGGTGTCCATGTTTTCTGGTGGCCTTGTAGATAGCTTTCCCTCTTCATAGCTGCCTGATATCACTGGTGAAAAACAAACAAACAAACAAACAAAACAAAACCAAAGCCAAGCCAAAAAAATACCAAAACAACAACCCAGAAACAAAAACCAAAGCAAAAACAATACCAAAATAAACTGGAACAAACCAAAAAAACTACATCAAAAATCTCAATGCAAATTTAAAGTGAAAATCAGTGTGGGTTTTCTTCTTTTAACCACAGATCAGAGCTATAAAGGGTTATTTTGAGCCAAGTAAAGCTTAGGAGCTTTATTTGTCTCTGCCCAGCAAAGTCAACAGGATCTGTGCTTTGCTGTGATCAAGCCTATTTACTTGACAGTTTAGAATAAACCTAAAATCAATATCTTTATTGTGTCATGTGGAAATGTATATATTTGGTAGATAAAGCCTTGCAGTTACAGCAACGTGAGAGACATAAATACAGGGCTTTGAACTTTTGGGGAATCGGTTTTAAGAATAATATATTTTATGCAGCAGAGGCACCACTGATAACAGAAAGACCCAACTAATGGATCACACATTAAGAAGTCAAAAGTGGACCTTCCTTAAATTGTGAAAAAGTGGGTATTGTGATTCTTCCAGATGAAGTTTAAATGAGACAAGCACAGTATTTGAGTATCAGAGGTTAATCTGACCACTTGAAGTAATTATCTGACTCTCCACAATTATCACCTAATACTCCTGAAACTACACCGTGATTGTATCTGATCTTGCATTAATACAGCCTGTGATAAGACTACTCCATGATTATGGCATATTTTAGCCTCATTTTGAACAACTTCTTTCTAATTCTAGCACAACTTCTAGGAAACAGCAATATTTTGACAGTGGTACATTTTCCCAAGGCTGAGAGGTATTCAAGAGTAACGAATCTTAAAGGTCAACTTTCTGTCTCACCGTGAATTCAAATTTCAGATGTAACCAATTAACATTTAGATTTTCTGGCTGATTCCAAGTCTTACAAGCCACTGCTACCTCAGCCAGAACTGTTTAGCCAAACAACAAAAATGGAATAACTTTCAAAAGCTTGCAAACTGTGGGAGGGTTTTTTTAGCAACTGTCTATTAGATTCATCAGGGGGGGAAAGTGCAGCATCAAGTGCTCTGTATGTGCTGTACTTTGCAGTTCGATGCCCTCTCTAGAGCAGAAATAAGTCAATGCTCAGAGAGCAGTTTGTGGTGGCTTGTGTGCACCTGCTCAAACTGGGTTTGCTCTGCAGTGAGGCACTGATTATAAACTAATTTTCAAACCCTAATTTGTGGGTTTCGTCTCATATACCTTTATGTAAGATTGACAGAGAAGGTGGAAAATGCCTATGTGCCCTTTCCTCTCCAAGAGCTCCAGAGAAGAGAAGAGCCACTAACAGAGGAGTGCTCAGGTCCCTTCTGGCAAAAAGAAAGGAAAATATATGGACATGCCTTAATCATAGATATTTAGCCTATTTTCAGGTCTGAACACAGTTGTTTAACTTGTGGTATGCTTCCACATTTTCATTGTATCTCTGCCAAAAGGAAGCTACATCCTAAAGTAAGAGAAAGTTTGTAATGAAAACACTATATGGAAATATACATCAGCTATCTCTGTGTAACTTCGGAGTGCAAAGATTAGAGAAAGAGGAACAGAAGGTTCTGTGTATTTCAAGTTCCAAGCAAAGGTGTGGGAGGGAATAAAGCTGCTTACAAGTTTCCTGCTGGTCAGATCAGTGTCCCACACTGCACACAGTTGGAGCTGAAGGGACAAAAGCTGCTGGAACAGCTGGTGCTGCAGACAGGGATTGGGGGCGCCTAGCACAGTCAGAAGGGTGAGGAGTAACTAAAGCAAAAAGAGCAGACTTGCTGACCAACTTGAATTAGGTCTTTCTATGTGATGAAATGTGAACCATAGCTCAATAGCAGCTATTGCTGAATTCTTTTGACTGCAAACAAATTATGGGCCTCATTTTGCTAACAAAGTGTATTAGCTAACTGTGAAAACAATAAGGAGCTTGGAAGCTTAGATGTGATGAAAATTAACCAGTGACAACTTCCATTATCACATTCTCTTTGTTATAAGAGGGAAATAGCTAATTGCATAGCAAGTATCTTCAAAATAAAAGTGGGTGACCTGAAAATGGAAATTATAACCTTGCAAACTATGATGGTACAATTAAAGGTAAGACTTGCTCAGCCAGACTATTGATCATTAGTAGCTGAAAATGGAAACACATGTTTTTGACTATAGGTGGACTTTCAGCTATTAAAGAAGTGAAATCAAATTTAAGGTCAAAATCTAGAGACAAAGATCAGGATGGTAGGGGCATGTTGATGTTCTGGACCTGTCAAAAGCTTTTTAACAGGCTTTCATTATTTAAAGAGCGACTGTATATAATTTTCAGTTTTTCACTTTTTTCAAATAGGTTTGGGTGGGTTTTTTGGAAGTGGGGGATGAGTGGTTAATGGAGGGGTTATAATGATGGCTGTATAATGTGTAACTATTTATTAGATGCCTTGGACTCCTGGTAAAAGTAATTATAGCAAACATGAATGATTCCACAGTGTATCAGGTAAGTATGTACTGCATTGAGTAAAACTCAATCCTCTCAAATTAACAAGGAAAAAGTCCCACCAAACATCCACAAACACGAACAAAACACCAAGAAAAACATAAAAACACTAAACCTCAAGGATAAAGAAAACAGAGGCAAAAATACCTTATGCATAGGACACGTAACAATTTTTGGAAATCCTAAGACCAAAGATAGAGAAGTATAATAAATACACAAATCATAAATAGCACTTTTAAAAACTACAGAGCTAAAGCAGAATTCCCCTAAACTTAGAAATCTTTCCTGGAAGTTTGATGTATAGCTATACAGGTAGTCCTTGAGGTCACGCTTTTGCCTGGGCAATACTCCTTTTCTATGTCTAGGGTAGTCTCTTCTGCCAAAAATAGGAATGCCTAATCTGAGATCCCAGACTGGACAGGATTTTGCGGGCAGGATACCTTTGAAAGGTCCTAAACCATGTGTTATCCACTGAGCTTCAGTTAGTCAGCAATTGCTCAAAGATCAAGGAAGAGAGAATGTGGAAAGAGTAAACAAAAAGGATCAATTACTGGAAAGTGAGCATTTCTCTGTAAATATTCTCTAGTTAACAGGGATTAAGGAGATTTTGCAAACATTTAGAAGGCAAGAAGAAACTTCTTTATTAAAGATACAGATAGGTATGTTCCAGCACCATACTGCAAGTTGAAACTGACTTTTTTTAAACTGATTAGTCTCAGTCTTTTGTTTTGTGATATCCACTGGGAAGGGCACTCAACTAGGCATGCTCTTTATTTTCCTTTGACACGACTGTCATTCCATATAATTTCTTTCAACTCCCAGTTAAGATTCAAGAGATCCCCTTGGCACTGGCAAGGATTTAAAAAATGTAATGTCCCTAGAGACAATTTTTATTCAAGTGGTTGAAAAACTACTGCCTCTCCATGGATTTCACATAGAATGCTTTCAATATAACTAATCTACAGTATCTGACCTGAACTGCTCAAGCAATACCAGGGAAAACTTCATTCTTTTCTTATCAACCTTCAAGAGCTTTTAGAGCTGACAGCAAATATGAAACTATGATTCCTCTATCACTCACAGAGATTTCAGGAAACAAATCTGTTTGGTTTGTATTCACACATAAATACAAATCAGATCCCAGACCAACCATGATGTGAATTAGCAGAGTGACCTGAGTACAGTTACTAAGACACACTGGGAAAATAGGACACGTTCTGGGAAGTGCCTGCTCTTTTACACCTGTTTTCTGAAATTCATCTTCGAAACTTTGTCAAAACACCAGTAAATGTCACACTCCTAGAAGCAATGTGTATGATAGAGAAAGTTAGGTCTAGAGATAAAAACAAACAAAGCAAATATTTGTCTCTGGAAGACAATGTATATGGTTATAAAAAGTTATACCTGTACCTTCTTCTTATTTCCTGCAGATATTAGTACCTTGTTCAGTCTGTGAGAATGGACTAAGGGAAAACTGAAGCAGTTAAGAGAACAAAAAATAAATGCTTGACTTAAAAACTTCTCTAAAGAGTAAAAAACCAGAGTCACATATTTCATGAAGCTGTGTATTCTTTTGGAGTCAAATTGCCTAAGAAAAGATGGTTTGGTGGGTCAAGGAAAAAGGTTTTTATTAGATATGGCTAAGTTAAAATAGTAGAATTGTAATTTCAGAACAGCAAAGCATCTTTATCTGTACTGTTCTATTAAATCTGTTCCTGCGCAGTTTTATTTCTTTCAAGCTTACTGATTTGAGAAGATGTCACTGAAAGTGAAAAATTGCAAACAAGTTATTCAGGAAAAGGAAATTCATAAACAATATTTATGCTTTCAAAAGGAGGCTGGAATATTTTAGGAGATATTTTAATTACAATTAACTATATCATGATATAAAATGTTGTCTACATTTTTTTCCTCTGTAAATTTTCTATAAGAGAAAAGTGAGCATTTGACATCAGGTTTTGACTGAAGAGTCTCTGATTCCCTTCTTTCCACATTTTTGCAGTGCCTAGGACCCCCATCAAGTATAAATCATAGTTACCTCAACAAAGGGAGACAACTGATGTCATTTTGTATTCTGTAAGATTTTGGTCCTTGGCTGACTACTTAGGCCTTCTTTTCTCTCTTCAAATACAACTATTTCTTTGGTGTGTTTCTTTTGTTACATCATTGGTTCACATGGAGAACTGTAAAGGTCCCCATATTCATCATTATTTTCCAAACCAACTTGCTGTAACAGTGGAATAGTATCCTGTCTCTGTCAACCAGCATCTTTAATAACAAGAAAAGAATATCTAAGGTACCTAACCTGAGATAAAAGACTATTGGTGGGAGGACAGTATGCAAGTTTTAGCTCATATTATTAAAGAAATTGTAACCTCTATAGTTTAACTTTGTAACTGAAACTCCATTGCTATTAATAAACTTTAAATTCAAGTATAGAATGCAAGGCTTTCTTAAAAATTATGTTTTTCATAAACTGTCCCTGTTTACTCTTTCCCCTTCCTTTTCTTGGTCTGAGTCAGAGTAAAACTGAAATCTGAAACATTTTGTTGTGTCTGTGCCACAATAGTGTACACCAGTCAGGTAGCTCATGCAGGTTTAAATCTTCCAAATACGTAGGAATGAATCATCAGAGTACTTGTACATACAGTATCTGGCTCCTGTGTCCTCTATTGCTGCCTGCAGCCCACAGGCATCCACTATCCTGCCTCAAAGCCACAGCAACAACAATTTCAGTGTCTGGGATACAGAGCAGCAACGCTGAAAGGCAAAGATCACTTTATTTCGGATGTAAGTTTGCATGGGGAAAAAAATGAAAATAATTCAGAGCTGCTAGAAAGGGATTGTCTGTGCATTACATGTCCAATACTGCTCTGAAAACTGAACTGAAAAACCTTGAAAAATAGGAAGGTATCAGAAAAGAGTGAATGGGGAAACAATTGCCAGGCTGTCAGCCTCCTTGGACATGCAAAAAGGCAGAACAGACTCATATGTGAAGAAATTCAAGGTAATATTCTTGAGGTAAGGAAAATAATCTCAAACACAGACACTAGGAAAGAAGCATGCAGAAGCTCCTCAAAAGACTGAAAATGGGGAAAAAACCCAAACTTCTATCATTACTAGACTTTAGAAAAGGCTAAAATCAGTGCTGAGTTATTTATAGAGATCATGTCTCAGGTAGAGACTTGTACCATGAAGCAACTGGGACAAAGCCCAGTGCTGCTTTAGATATCTGCAGCAAGTGACAGATCTTTTCTGATGCAGTCAGCTATTGCACCGTGTGAGGCACAGATGCACTCTGTTTTGCAGCCCTAGGAAGAACACTGTTTGTGTTTCCAGCTTCCACACCTGAGGCAGAAATAAGGAGGGCAGTGGTGGCAGATGTTTGCCTGCATGCATCTCCCATGAGGTCACAAGTTCTTACAGGAAACCTGTTCTAGCATGGGCTTCTCTTTCCACAGGTTTGCATGTCCTGCCAAAAGCTTGTTCCAGCATGGACTTGCCATGCAGTCACAACCTTATTTGACCTCTTCTGGCATAGGATCCTCCAGGGGCTGCAGGTATCTATTCCTCCTGGACCTCTGGGCTGCAGGGGCACAGCTGCCTTACCATGGGTTGCAGGGGAATTTCAGCTCTGGCACCTGGGGCATCTCCTTCCCCTCTTTCTTCTGTGGTCTCGGTGTCTGAAGAGCTGTTTCTCTCACATATTCTCACTCCTCTCTCCGACTGAAGTCATGCAGCTTTTTCTCCCCCTTCTCCAAAATAATATCCCAAGTTGCTACCACCAGCAGATGGGTTTAGCCTTGGCCAGGTCCATCTTGGAGCCTCTTCTCACTGCCTCTATTGGACACAGGAGGAATTTTCTAGCAGCTTCTCATAGAAGTCACCCCTGTAAAAACCTCCTCTCTGCCCATACCAAGACCTTGCTGTGAAAACCCAATACACACTGAAGCAATATTTCCATGGATGTGTACCCAGTCAGCATGGATTGGCTTTCACCACCCTCAACAAGTACCCCAAGGAGGATAGAGGCCTTGGGAGAGACCTGTAATTAGCATAAATGCAATGCAAATGAATTGTGCTTAACCACTGCTTCATTTAAATAGGTAGGTCCTGGTGGAGGAAGGGTACAGGTCTCTTCTCAAAGCTGTGTTACACTTTCAGTAGAGCACTCACATTTTTTCTGTCCATTTACTCCAAGCAAAACACAGCAAAGAAACAAAAGTTGCATACACATGCCAAATACACACTAGATCAGCATCTGGTCCAGCTCTCTGGATGACTCACGTACTCTTCTCTTTGCGCAGGAGGGCACAAGGTCAGTCTTGGGGCATGGCTGTTCTCCTGCAGTCTGTGGGAGTCCCATGAACACAGGAGGTTATTTTGTCTGCAGTTCTTTCATTGGACTATTAAGAATGAGCCAGTCCAGACTCTTTCAAACACAAATGTACATTTTTGCATAAGGGTGCAGGTGCACCTTGAACACAACAGAGCAGTGTGTCTCCCAGGATTCTAGGCACTGACATGAATGTGGGTTTTGGGTTTTTTCCACACAGGTACTGAAGAGGCTACACTGCTGCCAGACCAAAGCAAGAGCCCACACTGAGGGCCAGGAGTATATGAGGTAGAAATGGATCTGGAAGTCATTCTATAGAGATGTGGAAATAAGTAGGTGCAACATGTTGTGGGATAGGAGATGAGCCAGAATCTGCTTCAAGAGTTGGGCACTGCAGTGGGGCCCTGGGCAGTACCCATGAGCCTGCACCCCATAGCTGGAAGTCAGGGACGCCACCCTGGGTCAAATACACACAATTCAGGAGAGCAGGCACAGCCATGGCTGTGATATAAGTTTACTTCTCCTCTCATCAGTGAACTAGTGACAACATAACTAAGTGACTTACATAACTAAGATAATAATCTTACATTCACTTTTCCTAACAGATAACACTGCTTATGCCTCTTACTGCTCTCGTTGGTTTCCTCCAGACCCTTCAGTTTGTTATCATCTATTGAATAAGGGGCCTGCACCAGGCAGACTACCATCACCTGCATCCCCACCACAACCAAATAGAGCAGAATAATTACCTCCAATGTCTCGCATATGACACTGCTATTAATACTTCCCAGAATCTGATTTTCTTTTCTGGCAAGTGTGTCTTATCGTTGATTCCTATTGGGTCTGACTCATCATTTAGTCATCTTCAATTAGCTATTCCAATCAGAGGGATTTCAAGCAACCTAATCAAAAGACTGGAGCAGGTCCTTCTAGAAAAAGCCTATTCTAAAAGAGAAAAAAAAGGAATTAACTAGTCAATTATTTCACAGTATTTTATTACTTTGCCACTCTATTATTAAAGAAAGTAGAGTTATATTTGTCCACTGGGTCTGAAGAAATTGATTTTATGAAGGATTTTCAATCTGTAAACCTTCCAGTCTTGGGAGCATGGATTACTTCTGAAAGGTCTGCAAAATGTAGCTAAAAAAAGAAAGCCTGTTTTCAGTAAGACTAACTTCACTGCATGGGTGTGCATCTTCTCAGGCAGCATATATTGACTGGCCAATTAAAAATTGCTGAAATTGTTTCTTTGAGCAAATTGCTGAGTATGTTTACCAGGTGATTCACATGCTCTAGCTAATCATTGACACTCAAATCATCAGGTTTTTCTCTTAAGACAATGAAATAGAGATGGAAAAAAATTTCAAATGCAGCTATCAAGCCTGCTGAACTGTAGTGAGGAGTGTGTCTACATATGCATTACATGTATTTAAAGAAGAGCAACAGCATATTCACCAAGTTGCATACACAGATGCAGAGCCTTATAGATCCGCAAGGTACTGGTTTAGGTTCAGAAAGACAACACAAATTTTTTAAAAATCTGCTCTAGGTGAGTTGCTAACTATGGTAAATGTTCACTTTATCATCTCCTTTACCACAGCCACACTCCTCACTCGCAGCAGTATTTATTATGAAAACAGATGAAGAAAATCATAGAATCATAGAATTACTTGGGTTGGAATGGATCTTATAATCATCTTGTTCTAACCCCCCTATGGGCAGAGACACCTTCCACTAGGCCAGGTTGCTAAATGTCCCATCCAACCTGGCATTGAACACTTCCAGGGATGGGTCATTCATGGCTTCTCTGAGCAACCTGTTCCAACACTTCACAACTCTCCAAATAAAGAATTTCTTCCTGTCATCCAGTCTGTTGGTCCCTGCCCTGTCACTGTTACTGCCTGTGTAAAACTTTGCTCTCCAAAGTACTGAAAAGATGAAATAAGGTCATCCAGGAGCCATCTCTTTTCCAGGGTGAACAACTCCAGCTCTCTCAGACTATTTTTGCAGGAGAGGGACCCCATCATTCTGCTCATCTTGGTGTAGATGATGAAGGAGAAGATTGTCTACACAAATGAATAAATAACAACCCTGAAATTGTGAAGTCTAAAATGCAGAAAATTGTCAGGAAAATCAATATCTAATTAACACCTCTACAGTACATATAGTGTAAGAGAAGCTTCTGACATATTAGCTACCAATGCAACTTTAGCATAAACACTTCACCTAAGGAACCTAGGCTAAATACAAAGTGAATTGTGTGAGAATGAGGATAAAAAGAAGACTGAAGTGGGGTGAAATCTTGTGTTTCAAGCTCTAAAAATTGAGAGAGATTAATTACTTTTGAGAAAGACTGAAGAGAGGATAAGGCAAGCAAACTTGCAGGCAAAATCTGGGATTTCTTTTGTGTAAATTATACCTTCAAATTCTAGGTTTACTCCTTAGCATATTAATTTACAAAGTGAAACTGAAAAAGCAGCAAGAAATAGATATTCAATTAAGAAATGCTGCTTTGTTTGTAAAGACTCTACATTATTATCTCAAGCTGCTTTCTGGGATGGTTGTGTGAGGATTTTCTTTTAAGCATCAAAAATCACTAGGTGTGAGTTTTTACATTGTAAGTATTACTATTATTTATTATATTTCATTTCTGGAAAAGTCTAGTTATATAACCCCAGTGGGATGTGGAAAACTGAAAGGAAATCGCACAGTTTTGCACTACATACCACTACAGCTAATTGATATACTCAAAACACCCCCACACTAACTGAAGTTAGTGGAAACATTACTCATTATTTCCTTGGCCAGTGGAGAAGTCACAAAAAAAGTGTGAGAAAACCAAGAAAATGTAAATGGTTATTCTCTTAAACCTACTTAAGAGGGCTTGGAATGCTGTCAAATGTAAAGATTTGATGACCAAAGTGCTTGAAAGCCTACATGTACGTCCCAAAACCCAAAGTAAACTAGGGTTTTCTGCTTAGTGAAACAACAGTTTTGTACATAGTATTGTCACACTAGTTTCAGTATCAAGAACAGAAAATATAATTTTACTTTAAGTTTGGCTCTGAATTAAGGTTTAATATAGAGACTCTTGGGTGTTACTGGGGTTACTACTCTTACAAATACTACAGTTGCACTTTTCTTCACTTTGTTTGCTCAGTTTTCCACACAACCCTCAAAGACGCACGATGTAACAAGGGATTACCATATTCCATTCATATAGTTCCTGGTCCTTCCTTAAAGGGTTTTTTTTCCCTCGATGAGGAACAAAAATTGGAATGTTTGTTCCTTTAATTGGAATTTACTCTCTGATTATGCCATCACCTTCTTTGTCTAAAGAAAATTACATAGAAAAATGTCAAGTCTATCAACATGAGAAACTTCACCATTGACTCATTTAGCAATTAGTTCAGGTATTCAGATAATTCACCCCTAAACATCCTCAGCTGCTGCTGCTGCTTTTTGCCACACTTTAAAAAAATGGTAGGGAGTGACATTTAAGAGCATCCAGAAGAACAAGAAAAATATATCTGTGTCCTCGTCTGTATTTAGGGCAATATGTAAAGGAAAAGGAACATGCAATTTAGAGAAGAATTTGTGACCAAGCAGATAATACAGAGTAATTAATTGTATTAGTCTCTTTCAGCACATTCAAAAGCACAAGCTGGCTGTCACATTCTCCAGTTGTTCACATTTTGCAGACATTTTGTATAATTTTTTTTTATATTGTATATATTTTTTATATATATATAATTTCACAGGTACATTTCAGTAGCACTCCTTATTTCAAGATTGATCACACTGGTCACATAAAAGCACTTCTGTTCTACAAAAGCAAGAATGCTACAGGAATTCCAGCACAAATTCTTGCAGTTAAAAAAAAATTAAAAACACATTAATAAACTCTTTCAAACACAATCTTTCATAAGCATTTTGTGCCCCATATAGTCAGTCCCACCACAGTTTCTGAACTTGAGAATGTGGTATTCCAGTGAAGTTGATGTTAAATTTTTAACAAGTTGCTTTTTTACAGTAGTTGTCTCCAGTCCTTTCTATGCACCACTGATGATCACGATGTTTAGGACATTTTTTCATGCGTGCAGGTGAACTCACTGATGCAACGCAAAAATAACCCATGTAAAACATGTATTTTCCTGCCTTGCATGCATTGCCGACCTACAGGTAATATACTAAAGAAAGTCCTTTCTGCAAACAAACCTTGGAGGCCTAAAATTATCAATTAGTAACATCCCATTATCTCAAACTTTTGAAAAAAATAGACTTATTAGTGACTTGCCTTAAACTGTGCTCATTACAAATTATTAGTATTATTTTAATTAAATGAATGGCCTTTTCTTAAAAAAATCCCTCCACTTTTTAATAGCAAAGCTACAGGAAGATGCCAGTGTTGATTGATTGAAAGTGTTTATAGTAGAGTCCAGCAGGATCTGTTATTGCAGTAGTCACAGAACACAGCAGGAAATGCACTCGAGCAGTAAATACAACCCCAAAACCCTGCTGGGGAAATGAGCCCTCACCTGGAATAGCTCAGATTGTCCATTCTCTGTAGTGCACTATTAGTTTTTATCATCTCTTTAGCTGCCTTACCAGCAAAGTTTCTACTCTATTGAAAAAATATCAGCACACACACACACACACATATATATGTATAACATTTCATTTTATTTTAAATCTTTTATGCAAAATAGTGCTACAATGTCTAGAAGCTTTAGCCCAGATCTAAAGAATTCTGATTAAAGATGAAGAATTCTATAAGCTGATTTAGAGTGCACTCACTTAAGCTATTGACTGAAATTATGTCCTTTGGTATTACATTATGTGTCCTCGGATTACCTGTTTTATAAATAGCTCCCAGAGACCAGAAAAAAAGTCTCCAGAGGCTGGAACATGGGAAGTGCCACACCAATTTTTAGAAAGGGTGAAAAGGAGGGTTCTGGGAACTAACAACCAGTCAGCCTCACCATCATGCCCAGTAAGGTAGTGGAAGAAATCCTCTTAGAAAGACATTGAAGACAGGAAGGAAATTAGACAACCAACAGGGCTTTGCCTAGGGAAAATTTTTCCCAAACAAACTTATGGCCTCCTATGATAGAGTGACTGCACCAGTGGACAGAGAAGAGCTGTGGAAGTTATCTACCTGGACTTTCGTAAGGCCTTCGATACAGACCTTTCCAGCATTCTTGCCAATAAATTGGAGATATAAGGGTTTGGTAGATGGACTGTTAGGTGCATAAAAAATTGGCTGGATGGCCACATCAAAAGATTTACAATCAGTGGTTCAACATCCAAGTAGAAACCACTAACAAATGGTGTCCTTCAAAAGTCCCTGCTGGGACAAATATTATTTAAAATGTTCATCAGTGACATAGTAGGACTGAGTTTCCCTTCAGCAAGGCTGCATATGGCACCAAGCAAAGTGGTGCAGTTGGTTCACATGACAGAAGGGTGCCTGCTCCAACACCCATTTCCCACAGAGTCACAGCCTCCTTCAGGCACACACCTGTGCTGGTGGGGGGTCCTTCAGAGACTGCAGGTGGATATCTGGTCCACCATGGATCTCCATGGGCTGTGAGGGTGCATCCTGCCTCACCGTGGTCTTCACCATAGGCTGCAAAGGAATCTTTGCTCTGGCACCTGAAGCACATCTTCCTTCTTCACTGGCCTTGGTGTCTGCAGGGCTGTTCTGTCACACATCCTCACTCTCCTCTCCATTTACAACCTCCTGTTCTTAAATCTGTGATTCCAGTGGTGCTACCAGCATCACTAATTGACTTGGCCTTGGCCAGGGTCTTGGTTTGTCCTGGAGCCACTTGGCATTGGCTCCATCTGACACAGGGGAAGCTCCTGGAAGCTTCTTTGCTCCCCTGCAACCAAAACCATGTCATGCAAACTGAATATACAACTGTCCAAACATCTTCAAATATGAAAGTGTCCTATGCTGAACTCACTGGGATATGACACATTCTTACAAGCTTAAAATAAATTATGCAGCATCCACAGAAACAATTGCTTATTTTTTTAGGAAAATCATATTTTTAAGTATTAGAAGATATTTTCAGTGTAAAAGTCTCATATCCTGGCTGAAAGCAAGAGGGTATGGGCAGACACATAAGTAAGGGAGAAATAATTTCTTAATGATGCTGCTATTGAACAGCTTCCTTAGGTTTCCCTGGGAGCATGAAGACAAAACCTCATTGCATGTATTCCAGGGAGATGTGTACCTATTGTCCACACAAGTCCCTGTACCTTTGCAGGGGATTGAGGCTGCATGACCTGATTTACAGGACTAGTGCACAAAGACTAGTGCTGACAATAAGCTTGATTGTGTAAAGGTTACCTCATTTCACAGCTTTATCATGGAAACCATTTAAGAAAAAATGGTTTCCATGATAAACTGATGGGCTAGAACAAGGGCCAGTGGAAGAAAGAGAGATCTGTTCATCCTTTCAGAGGTGAGTTCAGGCTGCAGGCTGTACTTGCTGGGGTCTCTAGACCAGAAATCAATCTGATTATTTCACTGCTAAAGGCAAAAGAGGGAGTCAGTTCACTTCATGCCTGAAGGACTCCACAGATCCAGCCCCTAGCCCACAAAATTGTGTCTCTGCCACTGCCAAAAAGGGAGGAAGCATGCTAACTGTAAAAGGTTTGAGAGACTTCTGATGGTGATCATTCTCTGCAAATACTTTGTTGAATGGCCATAGGACCTTAAATGGTCATAGGGCCTGCAAAACCTGTATCCAAGTGTATATCACCCTCAACAGGCTCTGAAACTAACACCACAAGCCCCTTTACAAAGTCTTCAAGCCTCTTCCTGTGGGCCCATAGTGTTTGGGTACCTACCATCCCCTAAACACAGTCAGTCTTGCTGAGTCTTGTGGGATAGACTTTGACAGGTGGGAGCAGGAGGGCAGGTTCAGCTAGAGTTCTCTCTTACTTGAGAGGATTCTCAAAAGCGGTCCATGGGACAACTTCCGACCTGTTTGCTGCCCTGGCAACACAAGTGCAGAGTTTAGCCACACCTGGTGGGCTCCTGCCCTCTCATGGTCCCATATAGGTAGGTTCCCACTCAGGTGAGTTGCTTCCATAACTGCCTGACAAGATAAATATGCACAGTTTGAGGAAGCGGCATTTGGTGCCTTTTCTCAGCATGCACTGTAAGTACATGACAAGGGTCATCCCACTAGGGAGAATGTTTTCAGCCTTGGTGAGCTGAGTTCTCCTCTATGCCCACAGTGTCAACCACTGCTTGTTTTGGAGTCAGAAGGCTTTTCTTCTGGTGGGTAAGGATGTGTCTGTTGCTTCCCCTCCAGCTCCTGGGTCTGGACCGGGTGTTTGATGGGACGAATCACGGCTAACTAGTGTATGATGTTTCTGGCCTCAGCCCTCTTCCAAGAAAATTCTTCAGGTTCTTTTCTCTGATGCAGAAAGCCCAGTCGGGCTCATCTCAGCCATGCTTAAACCTTTGTAGGGCATTAGACCTCTTCTTAGGTCCTTCTATTACCATCAGGTTCTTCCAGGCTTCATATAACTGCATCTTTCTTCTTCCTTGCTTCTCTTGGCACTCCTTGTGGGGTTCAGAAATACTGATTCTTGTCTCTTTGGACCCCCTCAAGGTGATTCCCCTAGTCTTTTACCTGTAAGTAGGTTCAGTGTGAAATAATCCTTTTGCAGTTTCCTATTTTTTAATCTGTTCTTTCAATCTTTCTTTTTTCACTGGTTCATTTTAAGAACCATTGTGATCCATCATTCTGTGCTGTGTTCTACATCTGCTCCTCCCCTCCCAAAATCAAGGAGAGCCTTTTGCTTCAACCTGTCATCTCAATGAGAAAATCAGGAATAACAGTGTCTAGCTTAGAGAAAAGAAATCTCTAACAGAGGACAAAGCTTGACATTAGAAACCTTTGTAGCTTTTTTCAATCAGAGCTCTAGACAGTACTGCAGACAGGTGTTTCCCCTACCTAGCTGTGTTTCACATCCACTTACAAAAACATTCTCCATAAATTAGTCTGCTCTCTTTGTGAATCTATTTAAATTTTGGACTGGCCTCTGTTCTTTGACAGCAATCTCTGTAAGTTAGCAATATGTTCTATGAAAACACTTTTGGTTTTGACCTCATATCACAGTGGTTCACTGAGTTTCTCTGCTGTGATGAATAAACATTACCTATTCACCTTTCCCATAACATAAAAGATTTGATAGACTTCCAAGCTGCAATGGATTCACTGCTTTCCTATAGAAACAATTCCATATTTTTTTATTGTACTGGGCCAAACCCAACACCTCCTCTCTTATCACTTATGGACCTTGGGTTGCACAAAATCTGCGTAAATGTAGCACACATGATGCAGAAAGAAAGAACCTACCTCCTATGCGGACCAGACATTTCATGAATCTTCCCTTGCCCAAAAAGGTGTCCTTCTTCACTCCTTTTTACATCTCAGCAGTGCCTGTCTGCTGTCATTAATTTGTATTCTATTTCCCCTCTCATTTTTCTCCAGTTGGAGATTTTCTTTAACTTTCTAATCCCTTTGTACATTTTCTGAGTAACACATGCAAGATAAAATTTTTAAAATTTTTTTCTGGTCGGTGGCTAACGGAAGGAGTTATGCATAAATGGTCTGGCAACTCTAGTAATTATTATGAGACCATCTGCTGGTAAACACATACATAGAATCACCCTTGACAACTGGCCAGTAGAAAAGAGATATGGATAATCTTTCCAAGAAGTAGACAGGCTGACACGAAATGGATAATCAAGGGGAGGGGGCAGTGGACATTTAGTTGCTAGTCAAGAGATGTTATTCCTCACCATCTTGTGTTTCATTAGAATAATTTACAATTTCATTCTCTGTTGGAAGTTCAGAGTAAAGCTTCTTATATATAGTGCCAGACTTTACTTTTCCTGGTTAGGATTGCTTTAGCCTAAAATGGTTATTTATGATAACAATAATGCTATTGCCCAGGTCTGAGGGAACTGGTTTTTTTTCTTCAGACAAGAGGCCCAGAGTTTTAAATTTCCACTCTAAGGTTAGTATCATGTTCCAGAAAGGATACAAAGGAGAGCACTTCATAAATCAATACTTACATATATGACAGAATAAGCTGTGACAAATTTTAAAAGGCATCCTTTAGTCTATGAACTCTTCTAAAACAGCAAGCAATTTTTTCAGAAGTGAAAACTACAAATATGCTAGTGAAAGAGCAAAATGCTTGAATTTTCATACCAAATTTCCATTAGCATTCGATGTCCTATAAAACTGCTTAATGGCCTCTTGAACACTGTACTAATTTGAGTCCATTAGTGTAATAGGCAGGGATTAAAAGCAAAAACAAAGCGATAATTAACCATGAAAGTTAAACACATCTGTTCATATTCCATCATTAAAATGACAAATATTTAATCATAAAGAAACATAGATCCTGGTATAGGAAGATTCAGTATAAAAATCAACTCAGCATAATGTTCTGCCAAACTTACACATTGCTCCAAGGAGGATTTTTATAGCATCTTCCATCTTAGATGCCAAGTGAAAGTCCTGGTACAGTTTCACCTAGTGGATACCACAAAGGAGCCACAGAGGCCCCCAGTGCTTTGGAAATGAAACCACAAGTTCAGAAGAGTGCATTCAGCCAATGCATTTCTTGCTGTGTTGACAAAGTAAGAAAAAGCTGATGACCCATTTACAATCCCTGAAGCCACAAGCTGCTTGTCCACAATAAAAGACATTGATGTGCTTGTGATGTGGAGGAGCCTCTTGCACTGAGCTAACCTCTGGGATCAGCAGGTCCTAAACTGATTCTTTCCTCTTGGGAGAAATGGTCTATCCCAGCCTCTGGGAACCCCCAAAACTTCCACAGCAATAAAGAACCAAAAAAATAGTCTTGATTTTGCTATTCCTTGAGGATGATTTACCCCACACTCAACCTTTCACCTTGGAACCATATGCAAATGGTTGAGGTTGTAGAAAACAATAAATGATGGCTTCTGTAGAAAAACTGAAGGTTTGTGCTTCATCTCAAAACTACAATCAATGCTAAAAAATGGAAAAAATAATACAATGTCTTATCAGGTCCTCTCTAAAGCTAGTGCATAATTCTTTTTTGTTTCAGTTTGTGTCACAACAGCTTCTACTGAGAGTCTGAGCAACATCTCAGCATCACTTCCCAGAACCAGCTCTTTTATGGTTTAGTCTTTCAGTCGTTACTTAGTCAGTCCTATGTCTTAACTGCTTGCTTTTCTCTTTAGTCTTCTCCTTACAATTATTTATAAAACTTTTTTAACACTCTTCCTCCATTCATATTTCATGTTATCTAGTAGGAATATGTATTTAATAAGATAAATCACTAATTAATTAATTATGGATCAACTAATATATAGACAATTATTAAATCCTAGAAACTGATACTTCTATTTATTTTCCCTGTAAATTTTGGAGCTGAACTCCATTCATCTCCAACTCCTTGGTACCTTTAGTGAATTTAATCCTTTATTGTAAATAGAGAAGACCAGCAGGTTGGAAGGGGTGTGCAAATTAAGAATACAACATTGTTAAGGCTGTTAAAATCACAGGTTGAGCATACATGTTTGAAGCCTTTAACATAATTTTAATCCATGACTATATTAACAGGACATCAGCCTTATGACACAGACTTTAAAAAAGTTTCTGAAAGTCTGGAACTCTCTCGTATTTCATTTCTTTACCTTTACATACCAGCAATATTAGGGGACTCTATTACAGAATGGGAGAGTCATATTCATTAAAATTAGTCTGAACACTAAATTTATTCATTCTAATTTAAATTTTGAAGGACTTTTCCCATTTCATCAAGTGCTTTGCAAATGTTAGAGTGCAATAGAATAAAACCTGTTTATTGTACTTAGCTTAAAGCATTCACTCCTCAATTCCTACCATGTGACCAGCTGTACCTTTCAAGCCTGAGTGCATGAAACATAGTTCCTCACACAGCTGGGTAACAAAGTTCAAAGCTGGAAACCCTCTGCCCTTGTCCTCTTGGGTGAAGTGCCATCCACAGCACGGAAATCCATCTGTCCACTGTGGAGAGTAATCCTCACTTTTACAGTGATGCCTCCCTCTACATGAAATAGATACCTGAATAAATGCCCTTCTGTCTTCAATAAATGTATAAGGAGCTCACAGTCCCTCACTGAGGTGTGGGAATCTTTCCATTAGATGTCTGAAGCTTCATTTCCAGCTGAGTGGTGACAGTTGTCCTGACCTCCCTTCCTTGGGCAGCATCCCTTTGGAAAGAGATAATTGCCTGACATTGGTTTGCCTGTTGATTAAAGACGCTAAGAGAGAAGTACCATTCATGTTAAACAGCCTCCTCATTCTGTTAGCTGATGGAATGAGTGATGGGTATTAGAAAAATGCTGTTAAAAAGGTTGATGTATCTCCATTTTAAAACAGATTGTGACTAAGAAATGAGTTAGATAAACAATGAGAATTTCAAACTTTACAAAGCTCACAAGGAACAGCAGTCCCTTGCTCACTTTTGTCACCATTCTTCTGGCTATCTCTGGTAACCCTTGCTCCTAGAAAAACTTTCTACGTGGAATATCTTTTTTCTGGAAACAAAAAGAATCTAATTAGATTATGTTTACATGAATTTTCCAGTCCAGTAATGCATATCCAAGTACCTTGGATAATTCAGATAAGTTTCCATACTAAAATCTAAATTAAAACAAAGCTAAAATTGCTTTGAAGGGTTATCTATCATTAGACAGATATGTAACCAAAGAAAATAACATAGAAAGCCATAATAAATACAAATATCCACTGTTCTTTTTTATTATATTTCTGTTCTTTTTAGCCAGATAACTCTGGAGTAGTCTAATGTGCAATATCTGTGTTTTCTATCAACGCTCCTTAAAGAATATCAATAACACAAAAAGGCTAACAGCTGAAGCTGCAGAAGATGAACCCCTTTTGGGAACAGGTTTAGGGGTCTTTTTCCTTCTCTTTAAAATATAAATCCACCAGGGCCTTTTCCAACATTGAGGAAGGCTTGATTTATGATTCTAAAAGACATGTCCCTTTAGAAACAAAGCTATACGCTGATATGGAGGACAGGACCGAAAAGGATCGTGTGGTAAAATCTCAGTTATCATAAAATCATAGAAGCATAGAAAGGGTAAAGTTGGAAAGGGCTTTTAAGTTCATCTAGATCCAACCTCTTTGCTATGGGCAAGGATACCTTCCACTAGACCAGGTTGCTCAGAGTCCCATCCAACCTGGTCTTGAACACTTCCAGGGATGGGGCATCCACAGCTTCTCTAGGAAACATGTCCCAGTGCCTCACCACCCTCTGAATGAAGGATTTCTTCTTAATATCTAATCCTGCCTTCCTTCAGTTTAAAGACATTCCCCCTTGTCCTATCACTCCATGCCCTTACAAAAATTTCAACTCTTTTGTGGGCTCCCTTCAGGTACTGGAAAGCTGCCCTAAGGTCAACTTGAAGCCTTCTCTCCAGACTGAATAGCTCCTGCAGTCACAGCACTAGTCTATACCTTTATTCATTTGATATCTCAATTTTCTTTCTGTGTTTATTATACTCCAATTTTATGTGTGCACTACTTGGTTTTAAGTTAAGGTCAATAAAAAATTTGTCCAAAAATAAATCCTTGAGAAAGACCAATAGCAGCCTGCCTTCAATCTGGTGTCTCATTTTCTGACTCTATCATCTACTTCTCCCTTTCTCATGGTGACACACACATATTTTTATTAACAGTAGACATGTACAGGATATTTTATTATAATCTAGATATTGAAATACAAAAAATATGGAATTTCCTGGTGTTTCTTCTCAAGAAAAGTGTTTGCCTTTTCAAAGACAATTTCTTGGTCTGGTCTCAACTATTTTTGGTGGGTAGTGCTCCCATCTAGGGAGCTCAAAAGAGGTCTTGTGATTACGGTGGAAGATGTCCCAGGGTTGTCAGAAAAGCCTGTGCATGGGGGTAGAAGTTCGCCTACCACAATGATGAAGGGAATGGTAATTCTGTAAGAGTTTTTCTCACTGAATTTCAGCTGAGTGCATTCAGTGCTGACTCTATTTATCTGCAGGGTCCGCTTAGCACTATCACATCTGAATATTTTCGAAAGAGTTTTCTTTCTTACTTCAATTGACACAAGAAAATCAAAGTAAGTTATGGAAAATTAAAATGTTAATGATATGTATGAAGACTTCAGCAATGAAATTGAAACACTGTGACATCTGTTATAATTCTTCTGCAGAAAACCCCCAATATTTGGGTTAGAATTTAAGTCCTTTTAGTCATGTTGTTCTTCATCCCTTCCCAGATGGTGATTTGTTACCTAAGGAGACATCCTTCAGAAAACTGTTTTCTTTTGTTGTAGAAATAGCATTTTCCCAGACCATTTGTTCCAGCTTTGGCCTTCATTTGTCTAACTCAAGGATAGAGAGAGTGTCTCTTTGGAAATCATTATTCTTTATCCATTTATCATCATGTAAATACTTTTCAGAATAAAACAAAATGGACAATTTAAATGCAGTCTGCTTAAATAGGACATTGTGTTTCTCTCTGAATTAACATTACATTGCAGTAACATGACCAATAAAACTGTAATTTCTAACTAATTCCTAAATGTCAGCTGTCCTTTGGAAAACTAAAGCGAAATTTAATTTTTCAAGGCCAACTTAGACAAAACTTGACGAAAAAAATGTCTCTATGGGCTATAAGATGTGAATTTTATTAAAATCAATCTTTGAGATACTAAAATACATTAAAATTATTAGGTAGATGGCAAAACACCTGAGTTTTACTCAGAGTTTGAAATAGACTATTTTGCCTACTTCTGGAACTACTTAAAGTATCCAAAACTCAAGAAAGGAACTTAACCTTTTATAATATTTATTTAAATATCTTGCTCACTTTCCTTTTGACTCAATTTTCTGTCTTCCTCCCATCCCGAGGTTTCTCCCCAGCACTCCAATACTTAAGAATGGAGGCCTCCGTGGTTTTGCATGCCAGCATGAGTGAGATAATCCATGACATCACATGGTAATGCCTGCCTGGGGCTGGAATACATCAGTGTCACTGGGGTGTCTTGTAATATAATTTTTCTTATACTAAGTTAATTCTGTAAAAGACTAGCAAATACTATAAAGTAGGATATGCAGACCTGAACTAGAACTCAGACATGCTTGGCATGTGAGTTTTGCCCTTTATAGGTTTGACTTTAACCAGTTCTTATTATAGTGAGAACATGCAAGTTGTGATCTAATATTTCATATTTCTGCTAAAGTTCTCCAGCTTCTAATGAATATGCTCAGGTACTTGAAATTCTTTGGTGATAATAGAGAGTGCACCTTTTCCACTCAAGTACCCTTTTCCCTGTGACAAGATGTGAAAAAATCCTCTTGACCTATACAAAGAAAATTGGGCCACTAAATGTTAAATGGAAGTATATTGAAAGTTCATGGGGAAATAAGCATTCTTCAGTTGTTAGAAATTACTACTTTGAAATTTCTATGAAGTTTATAATGTATGAGATGGTTAAAAATAAGATAAATGATTGGCATATGCATTTATTACTTTTTCCTATTTCAGCCTTCTGCCTAAGCCCATGCAAATTTAGTATGGCACTGTTTTATTGTACGAGTCATAAAAGAACACAGACATTATGTAAATAGTTTCAGTGGAGAAATGAAGTGGAAAAACTCATTTTGCTGTAAAAAGAATAAGTGGTATTACTTATCATTCCATGGGGCTTAAAATTACTGAGCTTTAGAAATGTCTGATAATTTCCCTAGGCTTTCAGGTAAAATAAGGAGCAATGAATTTTAGCCAGTCACTTCCTGGACACAGCATCCCACTCCTAAGGAAGAGATGGGAAAGAGAAAGCAGATGGGAAAAGTTGGCTCCAAATCCTGATACCTGTAATACACATGAAGAAAAAGAAAACAATTCTCTTCCGCAGAACTTTTCTAGATTTTCACCAGAGTAATTGGAATGGAATGGAATGGAATGGAATGGAATGGAATGGAATGGAATGGAATGGAATAGAATAGAATAGAATAGAATAGAATAGAATAGAATAGAATAGAATAGAATAGAATAGAATAGAATA